>VZTF01001529.1:578570-617005 GCA_013397755.1 Cnemophilus loriae | reverse complement strand
AAAAAACAACAGAGCCTAAGAGGCCCATTAAGGAACTGCAGCTACAAGGAGAGAACCTCGGTGCTGAACACAGCAGCAATATACAGCTTTGTGCACCAGCCACTTTGCTCTCATGCTTAATTTGATTAATCATTTTGGTATTATCCCCAATTAGAAAAGTGTCTAACAGGAAAAAAATTAATTAAAAAAAAAAAAGGGTTTAAGCCTAAGGAACGGCAGCTACTGAACACAACTTGGGACTTCTGGCATTTACCAAGGATACAAAATTGAAACTAAAAATTGCGGACAAATACAAAGGCATTGGTGTTTCATCCAGACTGCCGATTATGATTTTTTTTTTTTTTTAATAAACTGAAACCGAATTCCAGATGTTGAAAGTTGGGAAGTAAAAACTGCTTTAGCTGTAAAAACACAGAAAGGTGAGACAAAAAATTCTGCTGAAATATAATGAATCTTAGGGATGAAAGCAAAGCCCATGCACCCCCTCACCAGGAGAGGGCTGGGACAGGGATTTTTGCACTCTGCGTGCCAAGCCAGGCAGTGGCACAGGGGTTTGCCCTGAGTTTCCTTTTAATAATGGACAGAGTAGAGCAGGAATCTCTGGGAACTCCCGCTCCAGAAAGAGGAACAAACCTCCCTGGCAGTTCTGCTCTGTGGCAGTGATGAACAGAGCCCACGGGACCTCCCAGCACCAAGATCTGGCTCCTTGCAGCCCACGGGTGGCACCTGGCAGCTCCACCTGTGCAGCAACACCAGGGCAGGGGGCACTTGTGGATGCCATGGACACAAACCAGTACATCCCAGAAAGACACACAAACCCACCTTTTCTTCCACCAGAGTCCCAATCACCCCCGACGCAGCAGAGCCACAGCTGAGGCTCCACAGCCCCTGCAGCATCCGAATACAATCCAAATTTGGACCCGCACGACTGGTTCTCGGTTTATTTTATGGGCTTGATCACCACACACACTCAGGGATTTTGAAAGCAGAATTCAAGGCAGTAATTTGAGATCACTGGTTTCGCCTCTGTTTTCACCACAGCATCCACAACGCTACAGATGAACACAGAACATCCAGAGTATCCCACAGCACCCCACCACCTCCTTCCCAGAAGTGACTGAGTCTCATCCTAAAATTCAGGAACTGCAGCAAATGTTTGGATTCTGATAAGAAGAGGAATATTCATCAGCATACTTCACTAGTGATGCAGTCACAACTTGCAAACTTAGTCACAGAAATATGACTGAACTTGTCTGCTACCACACAACAAAGTACCGTCTAGTGGTTAAAATCGGAGGACATGATTCAGGAATGCAAGCCTTTTCAAAGAAGAACTAAAACACATGATTAAGTGCTGTTGAAGTCAATAGGCTGATTCAGAGACCAACTTCTGAAACGATGGATAATACTCCCCACATTGCCATATGGCTCTCAGTCAAACTTCCTAGAAGCATTTGCTAATACCGGGTTCCACCACAGCTTTTGGGAGGCCTGCTTTTCTTTTGCTCTTTCCCCCCCCCACCCCTTTCTTTCTTTAAACCTATGTCTGGGATAATTTTCAGCCACTCTTGAAGATCCTCCAGGCTCTCATTGACTGAGAGAGAATGTGCAGCTGTGATTACTGCAGGGCGGTGCAGATTCATGCAACAACTAATAGCCTCAAATGTGAAGTTATCTATATATAAAAATGAATGCAAGAACGTATTATATAAATACATGCTATATAAAATAATAAATGCAAATCTGTTATAATCCAAAGGCACTTTTTGTGGTGTTTAGTGAAAGGCACGCAAGCCAGTTACAGTGATGAAATCCAGCACAAGCGTCTTGGCCAGCCGAGGGATCTTTGCAAACAATCCCAATCCCACCTCAGAACTCCCAGACCCGCTTCCTTTACGAGTCGCAAATATTTCACTTCTGCTGCCAGCTCCCCGCTCACTGCTGCACTAGAATGTTCTGTGGCAGGTTTGCTATTCTGCCAATCTATAACCCCATCCAGAGGGCCACCCTATTTCCTGGGAACACCAACCAACAGCACCTCCTGCTCCCCAGCCTTCCCCAATCCTGCCAACACAAACACGCAGCAAACCGAACCTTTTAGCAGGATAAATGGCTACCCAGCAGTGCTCAAGCTAACTAACATTTACAGTGTGTACTTGTATTTATGGGATGGGAAATGACAGGGGAGACCACTGGCAGAGCCACCCACTGGCTTTCATGCCCTCCCCCATCCACACCATTGAAATAATCCAGTAATTTTGCACATTTCCTAACCCTTGAAAAGGCTGAAAACTTACTCTTTACATTTAGTCATGGAAAAGAAGAAAGAAAACAAAAGCCCAAGGAATTCTCGCTGGCTTTTTGAAACACTTCACAGATAAGGCGTAACATCATTTTTAAGCAGTTTGAAAACACCCTGTTACTGCCTACAATTAAATAAATGTAATCACAGCCTAAGCTGGCCCTCCCGGCCATCTGTCTTTAAGGCAATGGGGAAAGAAGAGGCGCTACAACGTGCAGTACTTTTTCTGGCTTTTAAAGTGTTCCTCCTTATTCAATATCTAAATTAAATCAAATGGAGTATACTAAGTAAGCCCATAAGACACAGCGCATGATGCAAGAGTCTTAAAATCCTTATCTACTGAGCACTCCAGCTTAAAGGCTGATGTTTTATGTTCCCCTGCAGCGCACGGGGATCCTGCTGGCTTGGCCAGACTAGGAAAATAAGCTTCGAATGACCAAATGCAACTGCAACTTGAAAAGTAGGAACCAAACCAGACACAACAAACCACAGAGCAGCCGCCCCAGCCCGGCCTGGGCTCACCCAGCACTGCCATTCCCTCCCGGCACGCTCCCGGCAGCGGCCGAGTTCACCTTCCCAGAGCTGCTGATAAGATGCTCGGGACCCCAAGCCCGTGAGTGGGGCTGTTAATCACGAGGTTTTCAGCCCAGGATGCTCAGGGTGAGGAAGGCAGGAAGCCGGCGTGCGCTGGCGGAGGCACAGATGCACGGAGTTGTGCAAATCTGCTGAATTCCAAAGTTATGAATTCCCCGAGTTTAAGCGATTCTGAAAACGCCCATGAGCCAAATTCCACAGTCCTGTCTGGATGCTCTCCCCGCAGGTCCTGGGGCAGGGGAACCCACCCCACCACACACCCACAGGCCCCATGGGCAGGGCATTTTGGAGCATTTTCTGCCCGTGAGCATCCTGCAGACAGCTCACGGGACAGTCATTCCCTGACGCTGTTTCATCTTTATTCCCAGTGTACCCAGGGTGGCAACAATGCTTTTTAAATCCCCCTGAAACAGACTGTATATGGTAAAATTATTGTCTAAATTAATGTCTCAACTCTCCGAGTATTTTCTCTAAAATATTTGATTTTTTGTGTTTATTATGCTGCTTGTTTAAAATAGCGAGCGATATCGGCTGTGCATTCAAAGCTTAATTGGTGGGACAGAGATTTATTCTAATTTAGAACAGCCACTTAAAAACAGTTCTGCATACATGGGCACAGCTTTTCCTGATCTCATTGATCCTGGGAAAGAAATGGGTGTTCCTCTAGGCTCACGCATCTGAATCTACCTCCCATGGCAGAAGCAGGGAGCACCAAGTCCTGCAGGGCCTATAAATACCAACTTCCAGTAACATGCAAAAAAACCCAGAGCTCAAGTCAAACTCCACCATCTATCCTCCAAGTTTTTATATGTTTCTCTCCTGAACGTATGTAATCAAAGCATAACTACATGTGAAACATCATTTTACGTGTCCAATTAAAGGGACATTTACCACAAGTAAGAGTTAAGCAGCTCAGATATTAAAATGGAAATAAAACTACTGCTGATATCAATGGTATAAATTAATACTAATAGTTAATTAAGTCCAGCTGTATACTCAGACATTTATTCTAAGACTGAGACTTTTTCACAAAATTTGTGCTACTAAATAATATAATCTATTTAAATCCTCAGCTCTACCAGACCAATCACTTTAGGTTTTATTGTTAACTCATCTGCCCTTCATTTGGCACACCTGCCCACAGAAATGAACCACACATTGTACCTTATTTCCTCCATAGGAAAGCTTTGTAATTTCCACCACATCTACTAAGTATATTTGGAGGTCCAACTTCAGATCTCTTCCTTGGGGCTTTTTTTTTTCCCCCCTTGTTACATTTCAACTTGAAAGCGCCAGAAAACGGTTTCAAAAATGGAAGAAAAAAAACCAAAACCAACACTTTTTTCTGAGCAGAAAAAAAAATGCAAAAATCACACTTCCTCTGGACCAGACATCATAGCCTGAAAAGCAAGAAAGGGAGAGTAAAAGAGAGCGAGCCAGTTCATGCTGCAGAGCAGCCTCTGGGCTGCAGCTGTGACAACAGCACCGGGACATCCTCGAATCCACCCAGCCCTCCAACAATGCAAAGCAAAGCACTGCCACCGGTGCCGCCAATCCAGGGGCATCCCAACCCTCTGGACAGAATGCATCTATTCGTGATGAAGAGATAAGCTGAATTTAAAACCGTGGCGGTTGTTTTTTACATCTTCTAAAATCAACAGGAACTCGGCGCACGGCTCTCCAGCAGCACTTGGAAAAACTGAGTTCACAGCGCCGAGGGCACGGGGGGAAGCCTGGCCTTAGCCAGCGTCCTTCGGCATGAAGAGGATGCCTGACATCAGCAGAAAGGACCAAACCACGCTCTGAGAAGTTCCTTAGAGACGCAATATAAAAAACCCCAATAATATTAAAATAATAGTGACTGATTCACACTAATAAGGGCTAAGGAGGACAGAGAGGGAGGGGAAAAAAAAAAGAAAAAAAGAAAAGAGACCAGCCTACAGCAGTAGCCAAAAAAATAAAGCAATTTCGGGGCCCAAACCAATGTAATTTTTAAAAAATTAAAACAATTTCATAGAACAACACCACTACAAGCCCACCCAAAGCAGCAAGAAGCCATTTTTACCATTTTAATCAAATACAAGGCTGATACACTAACTTAAAGGATCAAGACGAAATAAGATATGTGGGATGGCAATCTGAATGCCAAGCTTTACCCATGTGAATTCAGTTATAAATGCTCGGAAAATGTGATTCCCTAACTCAGAAATAGCAGCTGTAGCATTCAAAGGTACTCCAGTAATTACTGGAATGCTTGCTGAAAAACTAGACAGAAGCTAACATCTTACTTACATTAAATACACATTCACCACAAATTAAAAGAGCCACAGAAAAGAAAAAAAAAGAACAAAAAATAACAAAACCAGAAAACAATCAGGCGAGCAGATGTTCAAAAAAAAAAAAAAGAAGGGGGAAAAGAGAGGGCCAGATGCTCATTTCTGGTGGTTGTCACAGCGCAATGAAGGCACCCCACACCACCAGCCTGCCCAAGTCACCGGAGCTCAACAGCCAAAGGGAGTCAGATTGTCACCTCTACATCTGTAAGTGGTAATTTCATCCCAGATACTGCAATAACACGCTGCCTTAAAACCTCCGAAATGCTGCCTAGTCATCTGAGACGGGAGTAAAACAAGCAGCAACGCCAAGTGGAGTTGTCTGCTACTGCCTGAGGGACGCCTGGGTTCAGCAGCCGGGCTGGCATAAGGATTGTATTATCGAGGAGTGCCCTGCACTGCTTTATTAAGTGCCAGTGAAGTGTCTATTGCATTCAGTGCCTGGGAAATACAGTGAGAAACGCCAACCACCAACCACCAAACTACAAATTAAGCTACTTGACCAATCTGTGCTCATTATCAGCTGCTGGTCCCTGGAAATAAACCGTTCCGGGAGCGAGGGGCCGGTGACGTTAGCAGAGACGGGGGAGAGAACCTCTCAGCAGCGAACAGAAAACCCCAGGACACGCTGGTAGGAGCAGCGAGTCCACACCCAGGCTTTGGAAGGAGGTACCCAAAGAGAAGTTATCTGCAAAATGTGCATCACACTCTCCTGGCTCCCTTCACACCTCCCCCTTCGCATCCCCACTCCCATGCACCTTCGCGTCTATTCCCACACTTCTCTCGCTACCCACATCCTGAACATATTTATGTTGTAAACATCCATTTGGAAGCACTCGGTGAGCCTGTGGCACACAGAAGGATACTGCTCGGAGCTCCAGGAAGCAGCTGGCTCACCATGACCCCTCTCTCCCTCTCCCAGCTGCACAGGAGGGGAAAGAATTGCTTGGCCCTCACACTTATCTTTTATCCACTCAGGATCCAGATTATTGCCTAATAAAACTTCACGGCAAAGCTATTAAAAATTAAAGGGATATCTCCCTTCCTACATAATGATTTGTCACAAGCCAGACCTAAATCAGGATTGATGAGGTTCATGGTGCCTTCCTTCTTTTTATTTTTTTAAATTTGGCAGAATTTCCCGATTTTTTTTTTTCGCAGCCCTTCTCACTCCTTACTGACACAAAATTTCTCCTTCAGTGCTCCAGACCTTACTTCTTCATCAAGATGAAGTAAGAGGCGAAAGGCAGCTGAGCCAGCAGAAATGTTCCCACTGTCCTTCAGGAAACACAGAGAAGAGTCCAAGTAGTTGGTATGATTCAGAACTAGTGGTGGAAAAAGGATAAACCAGATTACAGCAACAGAGGACTCCATCCAAAACCTGCATCCAAAGAGACTCCTGCTAACATATGGTGGAAATGTGACTTTTTGCAAATATCCTCCGCAGAAGCCAATTCCTCTCCTCCACCCAAGCCACATCCAATAGCTCTAGTAGAGCGAGCTGTTACTTACACATATTAGTCAGGATAGGCATCAGCCATGATACCAATTTTAATCCATCTAGCTAATGAGGAACCTGCCATCTAGTTAACGTGCTCAGACCCTCCAGAGAAATTAAAATCCACCTCTTCAGGCTCCTCTCTCACTGAGCACCACCCATCCCAGAGCACAGTGGCTGCTTTTCCCAGTCATCGTGTCCCCTCTGCAGCACCGGCACCGCTCGGCTCCACCAATACAAAGGAGAAGCACCTGAAGCAGAACTGCACTGAAAAGACAGAACTTGGAAAGAATGCGTTAGCAACTTCAATCCAAATATAAAATGCATTTAAAGGTCATAATTTGCATAACTACATCTCATGTTTTTTGTTGTGCGGGGTTTTTTGGTTTTTTCTTTTTCTTTTTTAAATTGCTCTATCCTGGAAGGTGCCGAGCGCTGCTGCTTCTCATTTAAAGTTTTGACAACTCTTAGGGCTGTTCAGAGCTTGGCAGGAGCAGCTCTGCAAGGCATCATAGGACCATGCTAACAGGTACAGAGCATTAATAAAAAAAACCTTTTCAAAACACAGACTAATGGGAGGAGGCACACGGCACTGTTATCACATGGGGACATGGCTGGGCTGACACAGGAGTTTCACTTTCTTGTGATGCAGTCTTGATAGTGGATTCAGAAAACCAACAAGATGCAACCAGTCACGCTCAAAGCGCCACAAAATGCCCCAACAACTGTCGTAGGTTTTTTTTAATCCTTTTGTTCATTTGGACCAACAGCTGCTCCAATTAGCATTCAACGAGGATGCTACACTGATCCCCTAAAACTTCATCTGCAAACCCAGACCCCATCCCATGAGAAATGTCGTATTTTCCTTGGAAGGATTGTAACGGGAAGAGCAGCAGGTATGAGGAATGCCCTCTTCAACCAAAACGAAAATCAGAGATGCTGGAACATTCAGCTCTTGCTTCCTGCACGAAATTAATTATAACGGCCAATCTGTGCTGCTGCTTAGTCTGCAGGGGAAAAGATGAAATAGCTAAATTGATATCACAGCAAAGGAAGGGCTCATCACAGCAATGTCTGAGGCTGAAGTGGAATTCTGCCTTTGCCTGAGCTACGGAAGGGAACTCCAGAGATGGCTGAAAACTGTGGCTACAAGCCTGCAGCTCCCCCAGCTTGTATAAATGTGCTTGCAGAGATCAACGTGCTCAGCACTGGGTTCAGAGGCTGAACGCAGCTCTATCACCATTAGCATCTGACTGATGACTGACACAAACCACACAACACCTATAAAGGCATTGCACAGACCCAAGCATGTGGGCAATGCAGGCTTCCCCAAAACTCTTTGCAACATCTCAGATGTTTTCCCACGTTTAAAAAAAAAAAAAACAAAAAACCAAAACAAGATCAAGGTTGCAGTATCTGTGTTAAACGGGATCTTTCATTTCCACAGCATCTGCTCGCATTCCTTTTGAAAGTTAAGAAACATCCTGTTTATTCTGGATTGGGCACAAGATCCTTCTCCCAAAAGCGAGTTCCTCCCAGTGCGGGACCCAGCGCCCAAGCATTAACCCAGGTTTGCCATGCTCACCACTAAACCATGTCCCTAAGCACTACATCCACACGTCTTCTGAACACTTCCAGGGACAGTGTCTCCACCACCTCTCCAGGCAGACTGTTCAGTACCTCACCATCCTTTCAGGGAAGAAACTTTTTACAATATCCAAACTACGCTTCCCTGCCACAACCTGACGCCGTTTGCTCTTGTCCTGATACACTATTTTTATAACCATCAACCCTAAAACAGGCACCTGGTAAGAACTGCTGCCTTCCCAGCACTGTCCCCCGCAGCCTCCCCACCCTACTGGCTCCGAGGGAAGGAGGCTGAAGCTCCCCACTCCCGGTCCCGCTTACCAGAGGTCTTTGCGGGCCCCAGGACAAGAGATGGCTCCATCCAGTGAAGTGACATTAAGTGAGAATTGGAGCAGGGACAGTCCAAACTCTCCAGAGCGTTCTGGCAGGAACAGATCCACACACAGCCTCAGGCGTAGTGAGGAAAACCCACAGGTTCCCATTGCTGCAAGGCGTGCTTTGCTGTGCGCTCTTGTTTGTTTGTTTTGAAATATTCTGGCAGTGGAAACAGAGCCACTGTTTTGTTTTTCTCCCCCACATATGCTATATAATTTTGTCTCTAGCACTCGCTTCTTGCTTACTCAGTTGCCTATAGTCTGCCTCTCTCAGAGGAACGCTAGCTGTGTTTGTCCCCAAACTGAATCCTGATCCAACTGCTTTGTGTCATCCCACCAGCCCTGTTCAGGGAGCGATGATCAAAATATTTTCGCCAGGATGCAATGCAGAGAGATGGGCCTATACGTTATTTCAGAGCAAAGCTGACCCACGAGGCTGAAGTGTGTGCAGAAGTGTTTTGGCTACTGAACTCAGGAAACAAGATGTGAAAAGAGGGAGTAGTGCTACAAACAATACCAAGGCTTTGTTTGTGCCAGATACACTGCTAAGAAAATACCACATTTCAGCCACACAGCGTGGCCAGTCCCCCTGCAAATGACTGCACAATATGACCACGCTTCCAGCAGCATTTAAATATGGCCAATAAATTAATACAGGACATCCCAACTGGCCACGGGTCGCAGTCATCAACAAGTAGGTCAAACTAATTCTGGAAGGCTGCGAGAGGCACATAAAATAGTCTGTGGCAGCAGTCCGAGGCAGGGATGAAGCAATCCCCACTTCAACTCACCCAGAAGCACTGACACAAGCCCAGGTGCCAAAGGGATGCAGGAGGAAGCCATTCCCAGTCCACGCAACTCGCCTGCCATCTCTGCAAGTCACAATTAACTTCCCAGACAAAACGCAAATACATTAAAAAAACACCCAAGCCAATTAAGACACAAGTGTTTAAAGACATGAGTAGTAATTACAAATGTATTATTCATACCTAATTTACAAGATGAACTTCTTTCAGTAAAATATTAAACTGTTTACATGCATTGAGGAAGACAATTTCCCAACCCTGCGCGTCCTGCTCCGGAGCGGTGACTATTGCCATGCAACAACTCCACAGACTTACAGTGTACACTATGGAGTAATCAGAAAATGTTTGACCTCAGATATCTACTTGACCCCACAGAAATGCAGACTCGCTCGCTATAAAATCCTAAACAATGGGGCAGACAAGGTCAGAGGGTCAAAGCAAGTATTAACAGGTCATTGTGCAACCCACTTGGGAGCAATTACTTCTGGTCACGGCTAAGTGGACACTTGATTGAATACCACTAAGACAGCTCACATCCCACAGATAACAATCCTCACAGCGATTAAGAATTAAAGCCCCCATGATTCAGCCTTTATTACTCAAATGAACCTAACTATTCCATAAAAAACTCTTGGTATATGCATGATGCAAGGTCTAAATTGAAATGCCACCTCATTAAACAATAATATCTAATTTTATCTAAATGAATTTTCATGAAAGTACGCCACACAGCTCAGGAATTTTTAAAATGAATTATCACAAGTGATACATAATTTCACCAAAACTGCTGCAGGAAAAAAAAAAATTAGCTTCAGGGATGAAAGGGAAACATCTATGCTGAATGAAAATTGCACTTCTTTCTGCAAGCAGAAAGAGTGAAAGGGGGCTTCAGGGCTTCTGCCAGACAATAGAGGCAGATTTTAATCAAATCAACACCCTTCTGCTATGTCAGGTATGCTCACCCTACCCCAGCCAACACTAGCACCTGAAACACGTGTCGAGTATCACTGCACACACAGGCCACCTTCAGAAAAGGGGATGTCACCTGCACACAGCCCTAAAATTGGGGTTTATTATCATAAACTGTACAAAGAGCCACCCTTGACTGGCTGTTAACTGGCCTCTATTACCTCAGCTGAAAACAGTCTGTACATCCCCTCCTGAGGGTGAAAACCCTGTTCTGACACCTGCGAGCCATTTAAGAGCTCCTAATTATTTTACAAAAATGAGCAGCACAGCTAAGACGACTGCTTTAAAAGGGTTTCCATCAGGAGTCATTGAAAGAAGAAAAAAAGAAAAAAAAAAGTTACGTGGATTTCATTTTTAGCCTATTTATTTGTGGATTCCATAAGCAGAGGTGGCAGAACCCACTGCCATGTTGGTAAAAAGCACAAAAAGCAATGCCATCGACCTAAAGGTGCTCACGGCCTCATTTCTAAAGCTTCACGTGAGACTTTTTCCAAAGCCTGGCTCTCCCTCAGACCTCCCTTGTCCAGCTAGTTCTTGGAATCTTGGAATACACTCAGAACGTACTCAGCTATGGCTATGCCTTCCATAGGAGAAGAGGACCAAAAAACTCCAAAAGACAAAAAAAAAACCCGAAAACAAAACACTAAAAATAGACACATTTTCCAAGCGAACGAGCCCAGCATAAACCTGTGGAGAGGAGCAGGTTGCACAGATGCTGCTGGCTGACCAGGGCACAGGGAAGGCTGGGTAAGGCCATCGGGGAAACGATGCTAACACAAATTTCGGCCCTTCTGGGGATGAGCTCCTCTGCCCCTTCCCTGCTCCGCCCCAGCAGCAAAGCCAGCGCCTCGGGATATTTAAGAGCACTGCATATGCAGACACTCGGATGTGCAAAATTATGCATGCATGTTTGGAGGCCATTTTAGAGCCCGGCTCATGAGTCATACAGAAAGTAGATCAGGAGAAAAAGAAAAGTTTAAAGATGCATCTTTTTGTATTCTTGCTACTGCAGCATGGCTTTGCTCTTTTTCTCCCTTTTTCTTTAATACTGAAACTCTTCGGGTCTTTGTCCTGCAGCTGTTGGAAAATTCCGAGCTAAACCAGGAGTCTTTTACATTAGTGTTAATACCGTGATAGTCAGCTGATAACATTTCAGATATGCAAAATCCGAGCCTGACAGGCTGGTGTTCACCACCGTTGATTATTGCACAGGAGCACACGAGGAATGAAAAGCTGCGTGGTTGCTTCTCCCTTGTCCTGCTGCCAGCGAGGTGTAATAACGCAATTATGAAAAGCAAACAGGGATGAACTCTGCTCAAACAGTGAAGCCTGAGCTGAGAAATCAATTCCTGCATCAGTTGTGGCCCTACAACAGAGTAATGCTGTGACAAAGTTCACCAAGCCCTCAAGATCCTCACCCTGGCTTGCCATATTGTGCATATCTCATTGCCACTGAATATTCATATTGTGGCAGTTTCTGGAGACCAACTAAGGCTGTCACTGTGGGGAAAAAACAGCCCTGGAGTTCAGCCACCAGCTGGAGATTCCATCAGGAGGGTCCATCCTTGGTTTTCCTCTTTTTCATGGACTTTCTGCCCAGCTGCACATCCCCTGTACGTCTGCTCGCCCAGCTCTAGGATAAGGATCTCAAATTCCCCTCCTACCCCGCAGGTGACAGTGTGTGACAGACCCCAGTGCCTCGTTCCACTGGCAGACAGTGCTGCTGGCTGCTACAAAAGAACATTGCAGATCAGAGTCCAAAAATAAGATGTATTCTCCGAGACAATCTCCGTCATACCTGATAGGGTTGTAACTGGGAAACAGAAGTGCTGCCAGCAGACAGGGACTATTTGAGCTTTGTGGCACTGATGCACTGACGAGGTACTGGTGACTCTGGGATACAGGAAGGTGGTTAAAATGCGGCAAAACTGAGGAGGAGAGCTGGGAAAACTGGGAAGAACTTTGTCTCTGCAAGGCAGAACAAAGCCATGAAGGGGTGCAAAAGCAGTCTCAAGTCAGAGCGGTACTTTGCAGCCACAAACCCAGTGGTTCCCATGATGGAGAAAGCTTTGGAAATAAAGATACACCTCCAAAAAAAAAAAAAGAAAAAAAAGATGAGGCAAGAAGATACAAGAGAACTAAGAGAACTCACTGTGAGCGGCAGTTGAGTCAGAGAAGGGCAGGATTGTGAGACATTAAGCAGGGAACACCAACTGGAGTCATGGGGGAATCACTCACCAGGTCTTCCTTGACCACGCTTGTGCAGTGTGTATTCCCTTCCTCTTTCCTAATGCCTTCCAAACCACTTAAGCATACCATCCATAAAACACAAAGCTGAGAGTTATTACAGTCAGCCAGGCCAAAACCTGTGGGGTGCTTCAACGACTCTCTGACGTGCTTCTGATGAGGAAGGTGAATGAACTGGAGAAGTCACACCTAAGTGAGCAAGGACAGCAGTGCCTCAGAGCACCAGACCATTGCACAGGGGATGGTACCTGATATGAACCTGGGCACAAAGACGATTTTCAGGGCTCTATTTTTGTTTTTTTTTCTATTTGCTGTAGTTTCATTTGTATGTCCAGGAGTTTCTTCTTCAATTATTAAGTGCTGGACTATTCCCTGATCTTCTTCTGTGTGCTGCACTGTAGGTTGCCTCCTGTCCACCCCATCCTCTCCCCTGCACCATCTCTTGGCCAGGAATTCAGCACCCACTAAAAATTAAACAATCAGCACAACAACTCCAATTAAAGTTTGGAAACTCACTCCGTACTTGGAGTTACATCCGGGGTAGGGGAGAACACCACCCTGCCTGCATGCTTCTGCTGCATTACCCAATAAATATCGTGTACTGAAACCGAACAGTCATGTACACGCACCCTGTGCTAAGGACTGCACCCAAGCTGGGCTCTGTAAGCACAGCCCTGCTGTCAGGTAACTCACACGTGAGTTTTTCAGAGAAAAGCTGACACTTTTGTAGAAGAACCCGCATGATTTTAACCTCCCGAGCAGCAGAGCAACACCTGCAAACCAAGACATTCATCTGCCAGAGCAGACTTGGAACTCGAGCAACTGGGCACATAGGGGTGATGTCCAAATTCACCAGGGGTGAGCAGTGACACACTGGTTTCCTTCCCCTTGTTTAGCAGCTGGGAAAATCATTGCAAAGGAGGCCATGTCCTGAACCCATGGCTGGAGGTGAAGGATCAGAACAGGATTGCTGCAGGGGAAGGAAATCAAGAAGGAAATGGCTGGGCCAGATAAAATCCCCAGTCCTCCCTCTTGTCAGACAGGAGGTTTCTGCTTCAGGAACAGATGGGAAGAGAATCCACTCCATGGCTAAGCCAGAGGAGGTAGAGGAGCCTGAAATAAAGTCCCTTTGACTTCAGCTCTGTGTCTCTGACAGCCTGACTCAGTCATGGACCGAGCAGATAACAGGCGACCATTCATCAGCTCAGCCAACACACAAAGGCAAGAATTTCCCTTCTTAAAGAGATTTAATGATAGAGCTTTAGAAACTGGTTAAAGGAGAGAGACTGAGAGTGAACACACTAGGGATGAGACCCAGTGGGTTGCTATTAATATTTCCCTGAAGCAAACACTCCAGTTTGCAGCACTGGAAGGACACAATCTCAAGAGCTAGGCACGTTCTTCAGGCAAAACACTGCCCAGCTGCAGAATTAGAGCTGAGTTCAGAGAAAAGTTTTTCCACCAATCTAGTCAAATGGACTATTGACTTTTTTTTTTTAATACCAATCAGAAAAAGCTGACCATGAATGCTTGTCTTCCTTGGTATACTGAAAAAAAAAATATATATATATACAACTAACCAGCTGGCTGGGGATGTCAGCCAATTCTCTGTCCAGGAAAGATTTTTTTTTTTTCACATCTTCCTTTGAAAATTGAAGATTAAACCATACTCCATAAGGACAGTCAGTCAGAGAGGAAGCCTCCAAGTGCTGCCACGCTCATCACCCAGAGCTGCATCCTCTTGTGCCAGTGGATCCTTCCAAAACACACCCCACCTCTGCCATCCTGCCCGCAAAGGGCTGCAGATGCTGTGCCTTTTCTAGGGTGAAGCAGTTGGGAGCAGAGAAAAGCAGCTCTCAGCTCTGCAGCTTTTTTCCTGTTCAGCTCCCTGCAACACTTGCCTTCCTTTTTGGTACAGAATACTTCAGTTGCCTGGAGCTATTCTAGTTTATACTGGGCATTCATAGCAGAAGCCCAACATCTCTTGCTATTTTTGCTCATGGCTACCTAGGCAAGCAGCTCGTGCTACAGAGAAGCACCTTCTTAATGAAGCAACTATGAGATCAATGTTGTATGACTTCCAACAGCAAAACAGTTTACAATTAGCTGAAGGTCTGGTATTTGACAGTTTTTTATGGCTCTTTTACAACTGTTTGCAAATCTTTTCTTCCTTTAAATTATTCTGAAAATTGTTAGGGGAAAGCCAAAAGTTATTTTGTGCAAGCATGTGTCTACTTGCATGAATCCAAAAGTCTTTTTAATTTAAAACCACCATTACAAACGCCTGTATTTACATGATAGTTGTTTATGTAATGCTCTAAAGAAAATCTAAATGGAGCACAGAAGCCAATGCTAATGCTGAAGATGGTGGGAGTTAATGAACATGCTCCTGGGGCAGTCCAGGAGATGGCAAGACTTACTGCCTGTGCCATAAGGATTCAACAAAAAGACTACATCTCTCAAAAAAAACTCTTCTTATACAACCTCCATGCGTGCATAATCCGTGATTTTTAGGCTCCTCATCTGGATTCCTGTGATGTTCAGGACCTCTGTTCACATACTAGTCCAGCACAGAAAAAAAATCCGATTTATGAAGACACCAACCCCAAAATTCAATCTTTCTCTCGAGATTTGGAGCATTTCAATAAATGAAAGCAAATGCAGAAATTAAACTCAGAAGTCTCTCTCTCCAAGCAGGCCTTTTCTGAATCCATGCCTCTCTTCCTTTTGTTCATACACGTGAACCTTTCAGTACTCCTGAACCCAAGTCACAAGTCCGGAACAGTCTGACTTCCAAAGCGAGGCAGCAGCCCAGGTCTTGGCTCCCAACAGCACGGCACAGCCCCTCACCTTCACCTCAAAGCATCACCTACTCCAAGTGAAAGCACAAGAGAAAGTCTTCACAGATAAAAAGCATGTTCTAGCCTGAGGCCTGTCAGCATGGCACATGCCTAAAGAGAAAAATGAATCTGCATGATAGAGACTTGAAATGCAGGTGCCTGGATGGCAACGAGGATTTCCAAAAGGAAGCTTGTGTATGGTAAAAGAAAAGAAAAAAGGGATGTTCATTTGCAAGAGAAGGCAGGACAAAAACCAAAGCTACACCTGTAAGAAACAAGTTTCTTTGCCAGATGCAGGAAGAAGGTTGTACCTTCACTTGAGACTCCATCCAAAAAGATTAAAGCCATTTCCACCCTCACCCAAATCACCAAGGAGACCAAACCTTCTTCAGCTTTTAACTGCATTGAAGTCAGAACTGAGGGAGGACTGAAGAGAACCCTCTCCCAAGCCCCAGATCACTATCGCTGTTCCACAGCGTGCTCCCTGCTGCCGATGCTCCCTCTGCTCCCTGCCCCTCTCCCCCTGTCCCAAGGGATGCAGCAGCTCCTGGCCACCACACCACACACAGCTGGGGCAGCGTCTTGGTGGACAAGACACCCTGATCAATGCCAACTTTCCCTTGTAATCATGCCCATGGTTTGGCAAGGCCGTGCCCACAATCCAGACTGACTGCATGCAAGATCCTACATCTTCCAGGGGAAGCTGAGCTCCAGCTCAGAAAGTGCCTCCAGCAATGAGGAACTCTACCAAGTTTTGTACTCTTAGGCAAATTTGGGGTTTTTTAAACACCTGAAGAAAAAAAGAAGAGAGAGAAATCAATCCAGTAATCCTTGTTGATTATACTCGCAGTAATTACACTTGTGTTATGCCAACAGTATCTTCAGTCTTGAGATTGGAGATAGCTCGACTGCCTCACGGATGAAACAAAGCCATAGGTTTAAAGCCACTAGAAAAAGGACAAGTAGGTGTGGAAGGTGTTTTGGGGATGCAGGACAAGCAGAGCAGCTGGATGCTGCTGCTGTCTGTAAAACCACTCTAACGCCTACCTGGGGCAGAAAGCACAGCTCAAACTCTGCTCCGACAACACCTTCCACGAAAGCAGAGCACGAAGGTGCAAGGACACAGCAGACCAGACCAGGGGCCACAAGTCCAAGACAAGATGAAGATGACAGTGTGCCAGAATGATCAGACGAGGCTCCCACAGACCTGAGCAAAACGAGGCATTTTATGCAGCTTCAACACCTTTGCTGTGGGGACCTGCTGTGTCCCCCCTTGGAGCCCAGGCAGGTGCCAAGCAGCTGGGACCTGTCTGTACCTGGCATCACGTGTGCCACCAGCTGGGGGGGGGGGATGGACACAGCCCTGTGCCACCCAGCCCCTCTGCTCCTGCTTCTGCCAAGCTGAGTAAAAAGGTAAGAACAACAAAACTCTCAAACCCCACTTACCTCTCTGTGCAGCCAGGTGCTGGCAGAGTTACTAAACTTGTAAAATCTATTTTTTTCCTCCTAGATGAAGGCTTTACGTTCACATCAGTAAAGAAATGCCCAAGATCTAGAGGGCATGATCCAAGTGCTACCATACTCCAGTCATTACATGAAGAAGGTCCAGCTTCCTAAATATTTGAATATATACTTTACAATGTAAGTACATTGTGTGGGATGAGAGAGAACAGTCACCACATCACAGTTTGCTCAGCTGGATCCTGCCCAGCTGTGGGGATCACCAGTGAGCAACAGATAAATTTCAGTCCTGTTCTGACATTGGTTCCTCCTGTTGCTTTTGGCATGTTGCTTAACACCCAGCATGTCCAAGTTTCATGGCTTTATATATACATACATAGATCTATGTATACATACATACTGTAGAAATCATATTTATTCAACCTCCTACAACGTTCAAGAAAGCACTGAATTATGCTAAAGCGGTTGAAAGCGAGGAGCTCTATCAGAGACAGAGATCAGGAGCCTCGAGAGAACGAGCAGTGATTTCACATCAGCCCGCAGAGCTCTGGAGTGAGCAGCCATCCACAGCCTTTGAAAATCAGGACCCTTTTGAGAGAGCTTAAAGACGGGTGAAAAAATACTGAAGATCTTTGGAGGGGAAAAAAAAAAAAATATATATATATATATATATGATCAGAAGACGCCACAGCCAACCCAAAGCACTTATGGGCAAACCACTGATTTGCAATTCCAAACCACTTTTCCGCCTGAATCCTCCACTTACTATCTTATCTGATCTTCTCTGAGGGAATCCCCCAACCATCTCAGCTTCAGAAAGGACCTCTCGAGCTGTGCTCTGAGCACTTCTTAGCACTGAAGGTTTGTCTAAAATGCTGACAAACTAACAGCACTTTTGTGCACTGTTGTCTTTTTTTTGTAGGGTTTTTTTTTGTTCTGGCAAGAATATCCTGACCAGGCAACCAGGCTTTGCTCTCTTTGCCAAATAAAGGCTGCCATACCCCACACAGACACACACTTTCACCAGCCACATGTTAATATTAGCATAAAATAAATTTTAAGGTGGACACGGTCTGTATGAACACTGTAACAAAAAAATGCTGCTTTACTGATGTTCAATAAATGTTTTAAAGTCTGCAGCCACGGGCAATTCTGCTTGGTGGCTCAAAACCAGGCACGTTCAGCTACAATGGTATAAAATCACTGCTAAGAAACACCTCAGACCCACTGTATCACACCAGAGAGCTCATGTTGAAGCAGAGACTGAAGACACCGATCCTTTTTATTAGCAAAACACCATACATTAGACGACCTCAGCATTTCACAAGCATTATATTTAAATCCTCCAGCAGTCTCTTAACATGGCAACCTTCTCCCATTCCCACTTTGTAGACAGAAGCACACAGACATGCAAGACATGGTGTAGCAACAGTTATGAAATACCAAAGTCTCAAATTTCTGACTGAAAATTTAAATCTGCAGGCTCCACATTAATGCCCTTTGTCCAAAAATCTATTCGCTGAAATCAGGAGGAAAGTAAGAAGGCTCCCTCCCTCTCCCCTTCTTATTCTGTCTTCTTGGAGGGGGAAAAAAAAAATTAAGAAAATACCTTCAATTTGGAATCAAAACCCTTTCAGCAAACAATTTTTGAGGAGCACTGCATGGAAACACACCTGTTTTAAGTGGGGATGTCAAAAGCCCAAAAAACAAAAGTGTCACAGAATAATGATGCTTTTTTTGAACAATCAGTATCAGTCTGTTCCTGGCATTAATTTTGGAAATGGTATAGCTAATATGACAGCTATGATTTGGAGCCTTCAAAAGGCATAAGCTATTGGCATTTTAAATACATTACACACAAACACGCACGCACCCCTACACCCACACTAACTCTGCAGATTCGTTCTGCTCCTGTCTGCTGGCTCTTCTGCGTGTACTCCACAACAGATTGTTTCCTTCCCTCATCCCAGTTTTCTCCTAAGGGGGCTTTACATCAGGCACCCAAATAAAAAGGGTTCAAAGAGACCTGCATTAACACAGCACACAGCAGAAGGGATCCTCTGCAATTCAATGGACACAATCGAGCCTTTCAATTAAACTATTACCCAAAAAGGTGTGGGTGGCTTATTACCAAAGACAGCATTTATTTTAAAAAATGGAGAGTACCATTAGAAACACCTAATATAACTCTTATTAACTTATTTGAATCTAGTTGTGAGCACATTGGGTTTGTAAGTGTCTGCTAACATAGCATTCTGTTTGCCTAATTAAGTTTTCAGTAGGGGAAGCTATAGCTCTCACATTAATATAGGGAACTGAAAAAAAAATCACATATAAACCAATGCTGAGCTTGATTTACCTTTATTGTGTAAGGATTTGCTACGGGCTCTTCAACAACTGCTAACTAATTTTCCATCTAAAAGCACAATTGCTGTACAAATTCCCGTTCCAGCCCAAGCGATGGGGATGACGGACTCGCCCCCAGGTCATAAACCCTCCACGCAATCCCTGCAGCGCTTCCAGGCCCTCTGGTTTTCCTCATCACTTTTTCCCCTTGCTGGTCCACGTTCTGAACCTTGAGCTTATTCCCCCAGCCGTGCTGCTAAGCAGTAACGCTCTAGCTGGGGAGCATCAAGCGGAGGAAAATTACCATTAGCCAAAAAAAAAAATTAATCTTAAGAGGCTTAAAAGAAATCTCAGGGAATCAACTCCGATCTCCATGACAAATAATTAGCAAAATAAAGATAAAATACTGAAGCATCTCAGCTTTCCGCTACATTCCAAAGCGGCTTATTTTCTCCCTAAATTTTACTCTTGCTGCATTTAAAATGCTCGCTTGCAACTTCCAAAAAAAGAAAAGGGGAAAAAAAAAAAAAACCCCAAAAGCAAATGAAGACGGAGTGTTTTACCCAAAAAGACAAGATTTCTGCCTGGCCAGTCCCTGTACCCAGCCCTGCTCCAGGCAGGGCCCCCAACCCACGCCCCACGGGACCTGCTCATGGGGCGAGCACTCCTGGAACAGGCCCATATTACAGCATTAATATAATTTACAAAATGGTTAAAAATCAGAATGTTTTTCCTTCGTGAAAAATAACACACTTAATGCTTTTCATCTGGCACATAAAATTTACAATACCTCCAGGAACATTTTCTTTGGTTAAATCAACACTATTGGTACTTTTTTAGCCCATAAGCATATTACAGCCCCAGCTTTTTATGGCTTTTTTTGGTTGTTGTTTTCACCCATTGTAATAAACTTTTCAGAACCAGAAATGATCAACGATAAAAACCATTCCCATGTCAAACGATTTTAACTACTGCTTTTAAAACAATAATAAAAAAGGCGGGGTGGGGTGAGGTGGGGGGAGGATTGGCTTCAAACCTGACTCGTACAGTAACTATCTCGCTGCAATTAATATAAAGTAATCTGCACGGCCAAACTTGAGCGCTCTCCCCAGAACTGTTTCCACGCCGCTTGCAGCAGGCAGCCGCGGCAGATGTTGGCTGTTAAAGGGCGCAGACGACACAGTTCACGACTCCTCGGAGGCGGCTGCGCCACATCTGCAGCCGATGAAGAAGGAAGGCGAGCGCAGGAGTGCGGCAGAACAGAGCGAGGAGCGGCGGCCGGGCCGAGCCGAGCCAAGCCAGCTCTCTTCCGTGCCGGGGCTAAATATAGAGGAGGTGTTTGTTCGCTCCGGGCCGGGCAGCGCCGCTGGAGCGGAGCATCCCGGCCGCGCCGGGTTCACGGCGAGCGGGGAGCGGCAGCCGCTGCCTCCGAGCGCCGCTCCGCACGCCCGCTCCTCATTAACTGGGCGGCGATCCAAGTTCATCTGGGCCCCAGAGAAAGGCAACGCTTGTGTTTAGACCGCACAATACTGACATAACATTAACAGATTTACATATGCAAAACTGTGAAGCAACAGGCATTCCCCCTCAATTGACCCACAGCTTGTAGTGGCTGCCGAGTTATTCCCTGCTTAGGCTCCGTAACCAAGTGGGCGTCATGCGACTACCATCTGGGTACCACTTATTTAAAGCTGGCAGTCTCTCTGTAATAGGCAAGCTGGCAATAAGCAGGAAGGGAATAAATTGCATCATTTAGTTAACATCCACTTGCTTTGCGGCTGTTAAAAACCCATGACTGAATAATAATTTGGTTATTTCTTTTGCCAGACAATGCTGTCAGCCAAAAGCGTACTACGCATGCTGCAAAACGTCAGCTTGCAAAATTTCCACTTTAAAAATAAATTAAAGAAATTTGCAGTATAATGCGAGCTAAGAAGTTTTTCTAATGCTACCAACTCAAAAGCAATCGAGCTCTAAAAATAAACATGCACTACTGTAGTCACCAGATTCTGCTTTTCCCTAAAATCTTCTTTGTTTTCATCAGCCACCCACCCCAGTCCATTAAATTCGCCAAACATCACCAACCTGGCCCGTTACAAGCACAGCAACTGGGATTTGCTCGCAGGAATGCTCGTTAGATCCCAACACTTCTCCATTTCATGCTACCCACTGCCCTTCTCATCCTTTGCCTTAATTCACAGATTTTATCGTTTCCTTCTGTCTGACAACTGCTCTCACACAAATCGGTATCAAAGAAAGTGGCTGAAACCGGAGACCACTGAAATACAGCTAGAACGTAGCCTTTGTTAAAAAAACAAAAAAGGAGGAAACAAAGAGCTTTTGAAGTGGGTTTCTCTTTGGGGCTCTTTAGTTTGCAGAAAATTAAGTTACCAATAGTAATCAATTTTTTTTTTTTTTGCCCCAATTTGCTCAAAATACTGCCTTATGCACACGTATCTCAACATCCATCTCTCCTCAGGACTAAAGGAAAAGCCCATGCTGAGTGCACTTTTATACTGCAGAGATAACAATGCATTATACAGTGGGAAAAGTCAGAAGAAACGTTTCCATTGGGATTAATGGCGAGGACGAGCCCGGAGCACAGTCCACAGGTAAGAGCGCTCTCAGCATCTCCGCCTCCCACAAAACCAGGCTCGCTCCTCCCTCGTTACATTCTGAAGGGGCATCAGGGACTCTGAAGTGCAGAAACAAGACAACCAACAGTAAGTGGAAAGCTGAGTTCATTAGGAACTCGCTTCCAGAGTCAGTGATGGAGAAGAGGACGGCGGAGCAGAGCCAGGCTGCCGCGCGCCTCTCGCGTCCCTGCAGGGATGCCTCCAGCACCCACGCTGGGTACGGCACAGAAACACCACACGGAGACACCAAAGGCAGGCAGGAGACAGCTGTCCTCCCCTCCCCATCACCACTCTGTCCCCTAGGTCTGGGGCACTAGGGCAGAGCCCAACAGGCAGAGGTGCCAGTGTCCACAGCGTGCCAGGCTGCTGATGGCAGGCACATCCAAGAGCACGAGTGGATTCAGTACAGGTGACCCCTTTCACAATCCAGCAGCAACACAGCACAGCCCCAGGTGCAGCAGGACCTTCAGCACTCAATCTCAAAATCCCTCCTGAGCTAACACACACAACAACTGTTCACTTTAAAAAAACAATCATTTGGAAAAGGAGCTTTTAACAGGCTTCCACAGCACTGCGCAGCTCTTGCCATTCCAGCTGGGACGCTTAGCCAGCCCAAGGCAGGCAGGGAAACAGGACCCAGGGCCACCCACAGCACTCCACAAGGTGGGACCACCACTCTGGAACACAACAGAGCTAAGGGCCATTGTAACAGCTTGCAGGCTTTACAAACAGGAATGAAAGTAAGATGGAAGGAAAGGATTTTAGCCGGCACCAACCTGACAAGACAGTGTCCAATGAAGAGTGAGAATAAAAAAGGGAACAGAAACCGAGGGCAGAGAGAAAAATCTGCCAGAGGAAGTGTGATGCCAGAAACTGTTCCAGGACCCCATGGCTGGATGCCAACTCAAAGCCTCCAAAAAGCTAAGGCTACAGAGCCCCTAAAACCTTCCTGATTAAACAATCTGTGCAGGCTGAGGTTTGTCAAGTCATACTTGTGCTTGCTGTGCCTGCTCCACCACTCTCACCCAGAGGTCTCATCTTGGAATACTTCTCTGGAGAGGAGACCGAAGGCATCCAGTAACTTTGGCAGGGGGAGACATGCATCCCCTGAAGCATTTGTGTATCTCAGAGAGTGTCTGAAAAGCTCTGCAGTGCTGAGCCTTAGCACTGTTAATTGTATATACCCAAGATCATCAACCCAGTTACACTGCCACCCATGTGGTACATGACTGTATGGTCAATCTCCCTAATTGTTCTTGAGTTATTTTTTCCAGTAGATCTACAAAATTATCAGCATAAATCTCAAAACATTTACCAGTCAACAAACTCAGCACAACAGACATAAGCTTGGCTCTGACAAATAAAAAGACTAAGGAAAATGTATTTATTTGTAGCAAATGTCCTTTCCTATAACCATCAAATAGATTACAACTGCATTTCTTTCCTCGCACTGCACCCTGGGATCCAGGCATTTAACTAGCACACACTACAGTGCTGGATTAATCATAAATAGAATATATTTTTAAGTGCATTAATTATGTAACAGATGCTTCCAGGATTCCAATGGAGGTAATTTTTAAAATCCCAGTGTACAGTTTTATGAATCTGTGCAGTTTCAAGGTTGTTTTTAATTTGCGCTCAATACTACACTTATTTAAAACCAAGAAGTAATCAACCACTGCCTAATTATTTTTTTTTCAGTTCAGGCTGGAAGACATATCCTACACTGCTGCCGTCGGACACCTCAATTGTTGACAGAAGTTCCTCCCATTTTTTTGCTGTGATGATGGGTCTGAACAACGAGCCGTGAGAACGCAAGAATTCTTCATTTGCCTTCTATTAATTTCTCCCCCTCAGACTAATTTCTGCCATTCAGAAGTCTCGGTCTCCTCCTGCACATTCCCACTCACGGAACAGATGGGATTCAGTGCAGGCAGCACACATGGAGACCCTAACAGGGACAGTGGGGCACGGACAGGATGCTCGGGGTTTCCAAACAGCCCTTCATCTATTGATGGGGTACCATGAACGGTTGGACTCAATGGTCTTAGAGGTCTTTTCCAGCTTTAATGATCCTAATTCTATGAAATAGCTCATTGTTTTGAAAAATGGAGTTAAATTGAGCTCACTCAGAAACAGAGTTCTGCCATACCAGAGAAAAATGGGGTTTACCTCACTTACCTTGATAATAACAAAAATGGCATATCCAGCTCCTGGCTATGGCACTGCAGTGACAGTGACAGGGACATGGGTGGGACCATGAAGATGTCAGTAGCCTTTGGATGGCTGCAGTGGAGCACCCTGGGGCACAAGCACCACAGCCTCCATGTGTTGGATGAGAAGTTTGCTTTCCTCTCCATCTTTGCACATCTCACCACTCTTGAATCAAGTCACACATCTCACAGAGCTTCATCTCTGCATCTGTCTGCAACGTTTAATTTGTAATGACTTGGAGGGGCATTTTTCCAGGCACTTGCTGTGTGTGCAGCCTGGGAAGTGGCAGAGCCCATACCCTGATAACACTGGCTTCGACTCTCCCTGCAACAAACCCTCCCTCTGGCCCAGGAGGTGAGGAGAAAATACAGGAGCACACAGAGCAGTTAAGGTTCCAATCAGATGTCGTGTTGACACGTAAAAACGAACAGTGAATAACCCTAACACAAGGTGAGGGTTATTTAGGAGTATACAATAACTGCACGTGAAGAATATGGAACCTCAGCACGTGGTGAAGAGAGAGGGTGAGGACAGGAGGGGTTCAGGACCACAGCTCTGCTCACCTGCACAGCAGCTGCCCATGGGGACATCCACACCTCAGACTGGGCGCAAACCAAGCACAAAGAAGAGATGGGTAACCAGCATTTTATTCCTACTAAATGTTTTATTCTGGCTGCTACTCCTTTCCAAAAATAAAGGTAATAATTAAAAGCGCGGGTTAACACCTTGACGCCTCGCTTCACAGACTGCACATTCCAATTCCTCAGCAAGGCACTGCAAAAGCAGGCAGTGAACAGGCTGAAGTCAGCTGGAGAAGGCAGATGACTTTGTGCAACACCGGGGAGGCCCCGGGGCAGGCAGCTGGGAGCTGGCATGGGTCTCACTTCCCTGGGCACACCACAGCCAGTCTCCACCAGTGCCCAAGGACCCCACTGACAGTGAAAGCCCCGTGGGTGCAGCCCTGGCCAGTGGGCACCCGGCCTCTCCTCGCACCACCAAGGACTCTCCTTGCTCCAGCTCCCCCCCAAAACTATCCATTGGCTCTGAAGTAAAGCGGATGGGGCACGGACAATGCTCACCTCACCTCATCACCAGACACTGGTCACCCAGCAAGGCTTGGGGGCAGTCAGGGACATCCTGCAATGCTGCTCTGTGGTGCCAACCCCTCCCAAAACACTCTGCTGATCCACCCGCATCGGTACACAGGGACAGCAAAGGAAGAGAAGATCTCAGGGGCAAGAAGGTGCCTCCACACGGGGAGGGACACGAACCCCGAGCACACAGCTGGGTAGAGGGATCGGGTCCCTGCCAAACTGCAGCACGCCTTCACCCCCATAATCCCTGTGGCACGGGAATGCCAACACCATGCCAGGTTACCACAAGGTGATGAGACTCGTGGGCTGTACCTGCTTGGCATGGCTCGAGCAGGGCTCCCTCGGGGTTCCTCTGCTTTCGCTTCCTATTAATGCGCACCTGCACCCATGTCAAAAGCAGGAAAAGCATGAACTGTATTCAAAGCTTCACTCAAACCCCCACTGGAAGCCTGAGCCAACCCCTGGGCTCACCAGCAGCCCCGCCGGTGATGCTGCCTGTGGCTGTCCCTGCAGCAGAGCCACCACGGCCACCTGCGCTCCCCAGACACCCCCAGCACACCCACCCTGCACAGCGCCCAGTGAGCACAGGGTACGGCACACACCCTTTCTGGGGTGAACCTGTCAGTGAGCTCTGGCCACCTCTTTCCTTATCAGCTTGGCTCTCTAACTCCACAGACAGACAGCAGGCTGGGCACAGCTTTATCTGAGTTTTATGTGCAGCTGCATTTGCTTATCGCACAGATAAGTTATTACAAAAACAAGAAGAAACAACGGCAGCCAGTAACCTGGGTATCTCAGTGCCCTCATCACAAATTCCCAGCCTCTGGACCAGCTCATCACCCACAGCCCACAGGGAAGAAGGAAACCCAAAGAAGACCCGATGCCAGGACATGCACAGTAACAACTTCAGTACCTGGCACTAAGGGAGCAGCGTCAAATTAACAATTAAAGGAAACCCCACACTTGGCAGCTTTGGCAGGGTGGTCCCACCATCAGGCACTGCTGGGAGCATGCCCCAGGGCAGCTGGGCAAGGAAGGATCCTCTGCCCAGACGGAGAAGGGCACATTCAGACACAAAGCCTCTGGCAGAGGTCTCATGTTACAGCAAACTCAATCAAGTGGCCACAGGTTTACCAAGGGGGTGGCCCTGACCCCTTCAGACCCTCCTCTGACCTCCAGAATCCAATGAGGATGTTCAACTGGCAGAAAACATTTTTTTCCTGTTTAAGCTAGTTTTCTGCTGGTCCAGCTTCCCGTGCAGTCTCACCCTCTGGTCAGCTGAAGCACAGGGGATGCAATGGGAAGCACCCAGGAACAATCTGAGAGATCTGAATCTACTTAACTGCAAAGTGAACCAAGCCCTCACTCTATACAGCACCAAGCGCACTGTCAAACAGTCAAACAGAAAGTAGCTTTCATCTGACAAAAAACAAAGGCAGCAAAGGCTTTCCAAGGAAACAATTCTCATTTGATGCGTGTCACGAAGGTGTGAGCGCACCTGAGTCACGGCACACGTGTGGACCATTGTGATGCTCTCGCAGAGCGATGTGTCCTCCTCCTCAATCTGCTGAGAGCATCCACCAGGCAGAGGTTGAAACATGCGGAGGTGATTCAACGCCGATGAACAGCAACGCTAAGACATGCTGTTCTTCGCACAGGGGCTGTACCTGACACTACTTCTATTTACTCAGGAAAGTTTCCTGCCCTGTATGACCTTCCCCTGCCAATTTACCCCTGTGTTGAGCAGAATCCCCATCCCACCCTGGATGGCTCACTACAATCTGACAAGTAGACTGTACTTCCAATTTTGAACCTATGAGAAATATAAGCTGAAAACTTGAATATTACTTATTACCTGACAAAGCATTATACTTTCTTCCACACCCTCTTTGTGCTTATGGCATCAAGCAGGAAAAAAAAAACCCAACAAAAAAACAACCCCAAAAAAAAAAACCCACAAAGAAATGGAAAGGGAAAAAAATCTTCCTACCAGAATGTAAATATTTGTGCATAGCAAGAACGAAGTATTTCCATAAAGCTTTCAATAAAGGATAACTGCAGGCCAAATTTTACCCGTAGATACAGGCACATAACTCCAGCTAAAGTTACTCAGAGCCGCCCAAGTTTCTGCAGAGGCCAACTCAAGAAAGCAGTGTTCATGTCCAGAAGGACTGTGAGCTCAGGAGCTGAGGCCACATTCCCAGCTCTTTCGAGACAGGCAGACGAGATCTGCTTCAAATCAGTGAAGGACTTCAGAGATGAGTCAAACCTGCAGGATTTGCTGCAATACTCGCTGCAAAAGAGGATGTGAGAACTGGCAAGTACGCTGTGTTTACTCACTGTGCCATCTAATTCTGGAAACTCAAGCTGAGATTCAGCGTTTGAGCACGACTCCAAGGGGTGGTGGGAAGATCCTGGCCCCGTTACAAAGCCACTCGTTGGGCTAAACTGGTGGTATCTGCTCCAACAGGGCCACGGGCTGACCCAGACAGAGGTTCTGCAGCTGGCAAGTGAAGCCTCCCCAGGGCAGAGGCTGCACCACATCTGCCTCCAGCCCAGGGACGAGCCTCCGCAGGCACCGGCGCACACGAGGAACAGAGATGCTCTGAAAATCACGCACTGCTTCAGTTAATGACACAGATTTACTCTGGGTGTTAGCCTGTTTTGCTAAAAAAAGCCAACCAGATTTTTTTTCTTTTTTCCTGGTGCAAACTGTCCTTTATAGAGACTATTAATATCCCTCTTCCTTCAGTTTAAGCTCTACTTCTCTTCCTTGTTCTCCCACTGACTTAAAAGATAAGTTGCAAAACGAGATCTAATTTATCTCTATCTTTTGTCCTCATCCCTTCCCTCCTGTTACTGCCTGGACAGGCAGATTGTTCTGTAGGGAACCACTGCATGGAGCACAGAGTTTGTATTTGCTGCAACATTCACATTTTGAAGCAGAAAATGAAAAGCTGATACCTAGTTTATACCAAACAGAACCCCTTCGGTTCTGGCCTCATGTAATTAATTCAGCACAAAGTAGTAACTTAGATAAAACACCCTGCTATAAGCAGCCACCTGAAACAGCTGCAAATATTCCTCACTATCAGACACCAGTGAAGACAACAGCAGTGGATGGTGGCTGCCAGGAGGTTATGCTGAAACAAATGCGTTTTTATTTTTCCCTTTAAATTACAAAAGATTATCATTTTACTCAGCAATGCCCCTTATTAAATTGAAACTCTCCACATCAGAATTAAATACATCCTATCTACTCAAAATGAAGTGTATTATTTATCAGTAATATTTAATGACAAAAACCTGATAACTTTCTCCGATTATACCACTGATTTCCTCCAGTCATGCATCATTGGCTCTGCTGGTCATTAGCATTATCACAGTGCATAAACTCTGGCTTAGGCAGCAAGTTTGATAACAGAGCCAGACACCTATAGCTACCATTTTTCAGTTTGTTCAGATTTCCTAGTTTACCTCTCTATGAGCGTACCTCTATCTAATGGCATCGATTACAATCCCTAAAAATCCTAGACAGTAAATTTCCATTTCCATGCAGCACGCTTCTGCACACTCAGAATTCCTCAGTAAATATAGAGCACTTGCTGAAAAATCAGATTTCCCCTTCAACTGGCTGAGGACCCTTTTCCTGAAAGACTATACTCCAGCCAATCTGAAAAATAAATAGGAAATATTTAGCCTTCTCTGGCTGTTTAATGCCAGGAATACGCTGGATAGGCTTAAGATATTTTAGTGTAATACACAGGCAATGTTCCATTTTAACTTTTATGAAATAGTATTTCTGAATGCTGCAGATATCTCTTTTATAGAAGTGAAGAAAAAAAAATCAGAACAAATATACATGGTACAACATCAGCTAAAATATACCAAGATGGGTTTCTCCCATTCTCAGTTAAATCCTGTAAATAAAATGATGGATTAGAAAGGTTTCCTGACTAAGACCATCATTCCTCACACTACTGGCCTTCAGAAAACTCCGATGGGTTAAGCCAGAGAAAAACTTCAAAATACTTGTACAAACAATCATTTTGCTGCATACTTCTGACATTCCTCTTTCAAAGCCTTTTATGTATCAAGTAATTTATCACTGAAAAATACATTTTCTCTTTTCCAAACCTACAACTCGGGAGCTTTACAAACTTTAATATATATTATCTGAATACATATGCACAGGCATATCATTTAAAACTAACAAAAACAATTTATTACAAGCTATTTCAGAGCCACCTTCTCACAGGACTCATTTAATTCAACGAGAGCAGGACAGGGCCCCTGACAACTGTCTGATTAAAATTAATTACTAAAGCTGTTAAGACATTATTACTATTGCAAAACTTACTGAGAAAAATCTCTCTTCTAAATCTGCTAATGCAGGTACAGGCTGTGATGTTCCGCACAAACACCCAGAGAGATTCTTATATATTACACACACGAATATTCCAAGATATTATTATCTAGCCAAACTGTTTTTGTTTTATTTTTTCTTTTTAACTCAGTCCATCCAAGGAAGCTCCCATGATTTCAACAGGGGTATTTAAGGCCTATGCCACATAACTGAAGCTAAATCTGCCTGTCTTATGGAAATACAACTATTTATGAAATTCACCCGAGGGGGAGGAATAATTTACAGTACACTGATCAACAGAGTTTGCATGGTACTGTCTGAAGGAGCCCTGTTTGAGAAGGAGAGCTGTTATGAAAGCAGAAAGTATCAATACTAACACAATTGGTGCCACTGGGTTATGCTATTTGCCGGGCAGAATCCATCTCTCGCACAGAAAATTTCAGTTTGGGTGTAGTTTCAGCATCACTAACTGCAGTATTAGAAGTTGGGACCATTGTACAAGAAGCAGCAGCGATTTGATGAGCTTAATGCCAAATTCTGTGATTCGCTGAGGCAAAAAAACCAGATCGAATGCTGGAAGAAGGGCAGGGAGCTCGGGAGCTTGGGATGCAGAAGCACCAACACAGCCCCCTGCTCCTCTCAATCCAGGAGCTTCAATCTGATCCTTCAAAAATGAAACAGTGAAAAACACTGTCATTGTTCTCTGCCCGCCTGCTGCTCTACCTGCACGTGCACCATCCCCAAAACACATTTTTGACGTGACTGAGCACCAGCTAACGTCAAAACCCTGGCCAGGCACATCCTCCCCTGGGCTGCCAGCCCTTCCCAGCCAAACCCAGCTTCAATGTGCTCCAAACCCAACGTCTGGAGCCACTCCGTGACACCCTTAAGCCCCCTGCACTGCACTGCACTGCTTTTAAGGGGATTTCTGTCACAGGAGGAAAAGGAGGATTTACAAGACTGATTTTAATGGAATTTTTCTTTCCAGCTCAAGTATAAAACGTGGGAACCGGGCTGGACGAGCTGCCTGACCAGCTAACAGAGATTTGTCATGAGGTTCATGGAAGACAGAGTTCATGACTCACTGTCAGTGAGCTCACTATTACAACATAAAAACTATTATTAAAAATAAAAATGCAAGCACCAAAAGAACACTTCAAGAAGATTTTAACTTCTTAATCCCAAAGAGAATGCCCTCAAAATAAGGCTTGCATCAGGCCCACCGGACAAAATCCATAAAAGACAATCTTGTAATCAAAAATCTATTAGAACAGCATATTTTAGTTGCAACCTCCCCCTCTGCCCTCCCCCCATTTCTGCTCCCTTGGTATTCCCAGAAGTTTCTTAGGAAGAGGTGTCTCACTCACGCTCATCTCCCAGCTCTCCAGCAGCAGAAAAACATACACGTCACATTCACTGTGCAACACTAGGAAGATGCTTTTTAAAACTGCCACGGGTTCCTAAAGAAATAACAGTTAATTACTTAATCCTCCTTAATGGAATGATCAACATCCTTTCAGCAAACAAGGCTGTGATGATTTAACGTTTTACTGCACTGGGAGAATTAACCCCACTCCTCTCCCGTCTGCTGCAACCACTCGTTTCTTTAGAATCAGTTCCATTTTTCACTTCTGCAGAGCAGCCCCTGCACCCAGCTGAGAAGAAACTCCAAAAGACAAAAATCTGCCTCAGTGTTATTCTGCCAAAGCCTGGCCTCCAGACTGACAGAAAGGCAGGTGGCCAGGGCACCCAGGAAATGAAGGTACGAGGCAGCACAGAACAACAAGCCCCAGCGTGAGCCTGGAACAACTTCATCAGCATCCCAGGAACACCACTTCAAAAGGAACCGGGGAGGGACGTTTGAATCCCAGCTCAGACAGCTCCTGAATCCCTGAGAAGCCCTGGCCATCGTTCTGGCAAGAACAGAAGTCCTTTCAGGGCTCCACCGCTTGCTGCAACCAGACCCAGGCTCAGACAGGATTCTGCAGGCAAGTGTTGTGCAGGAAAGGAAATTCAGCATCGATTTTTTGTGATCAGATGTTTAGTGGCTGCTCTGAACACTCCAGCAATCCCCCCTCACCATTTTATCTTCCTTTATCACAAGCTTTTTAATAGAGACATGACATTCTGCTTACTGCTGGGCTCTCTCTATTTATCTCTCTCTTAACAACGCTTTGGCATCATCGGCTCCGCTGTCTAAATCAGCAATAGTGCATGTCCGGTCACATAAAACCGGAGAGGGCTTCCCGAGATGCCTTGGGAAGTCTGACTACTCCGGTTTACTGATGTGTTAATATGCCCCATCCACTAATTAATGAACAAACAGCTTAGCCAGGGAGCTGGGGGAGGGACACCAACACGAAGACTGCGGAGAGCCCAAGGAAAGACACTTGACCCTAATTGTTAGCAACAAGATGACAAGACTGATCGGGAAGTACAGCTAAAACTCGGATCCAACATGAAAGGAAATGTCTGGCGAAGAGGGGAAAACTAATGATGCCATTGGAGGCTGCAGCCAACCTGCCGCACTGTGCCACCTTCTGTCGGGCTGTCAGCGCTCGGTGCCCAGCACCTGGCCTGGGCTCCCCAGCACCATCACATCCCTCTCTCTGTGCCCAAATCCTCATCCTCCTCCTGCGACCCTGCAGCTCCAGGGTGTACACTCCAGACAAGAAAAACCAGGAGTTTGCTCCAGCCCGTGATGATGAGGTGATAAGAAAGCGCGGCTCACGCTGCACCTTCCCAGCAAAAACACCCGCGGAATTCCAGCCAGTGGGTTTTAAGAAGGGCCAAAGTTTGGCTGAAGTTTCAGACAGACCCAGTTTTACCTGGGGCAAAACATTCCTCATCTTAAAAACAGCCTGGGCCACGTACCACAACAGAGATGCCTGCAGGTGCACCAGCAAGAGGGTGCTGCGCCCCGAGAGCACTTAGGGAAACACTTCCATATAGAGTTCAAACCCTTGGAAAAAAGGTTGCAAGCTCTTTCTACCTGAAAAACTAATTCAACTGAGAGTCACAGCAGAGCAGGAGATGCTGCAGCACCGTGCTCTGGGACACACACCCAGGAGAAAGTTGACTTACAGACCGCACATCCAGCGCAGACATGCCACCACCGCTGCGGAGCCCCAGTTTTCCGTGTGCCTCTGAATTAAACCAACTTAGTGAGGAAAGAGGTTCTCCTAATAAAAACACACCAGTGACAAGCACTGCACAGACAGCGCCATTAGCAGTAAACAACACACGGGAGAATCATCCGAATAAAACATTCTGGGTATTTATTTGTGTTGCTTTCCGAGACCGTTGCAACGGAATGGGAAACTGGAAGGGAAAAAAGCCCACAATTAGTTTCAGAATAGCACTCCCAGAAACACTGTAGCCTATCAGATCTATGTAAATATTTTACGATATGGGTTCCATTTCAGTAGATCTGTCAAGATATTTACAGGGCTTGACAGTACTTCTGCCTTTAATTAAATTTTCACACACATACTTTAATGTAATTTAAATAGATTATTAGTTGTCAGAATATAGTATAAATTTTGTTTACGATTTAGTTACTTTAAGTACTCGCATTGAGGAAACTCATTTAACCCCCTGACTGAGGAGCATTAAGTGTTGAGATGAGACTTCTAAAGAGCTTCTACTGCCCTTTGCACTCTTGCAATAATCTTAAATTACTACAACTTAATTGCAATTTCAAGGCACTAAAATGGAGATATTTTAAAAACAGCACCAGGAGGGTCAACGAGAGGAGAAAAATTATTTAGTCCCCCTCAGGTACCAGATGCTTCTTGGGGAGAAACTGATTTTGCCCATGCTCTTCTCTTTGCCCGTTTTCCATAGAATCCCATCTCCATTTGCAGAATGACGCGGAACAAAAAGTCATCAAGATTATTCTGGATACTTGCCACATCCAAACAGCCATTAGACATAAGCCTGCTCACTTGCATGCATGGAGGAGACCCGTGCCAGGAGAACAGAAAGACAAAACCCTAGAGCGCATTTGCAGAGAAGGCTGCACACGAACAGAGCCAGCAGCTTCTCCGACTTGGGAGCTCCAGTGCTGGAGTAAGGAAAAAGAGCACGTGTTAAACCACTCCAGAAATCCTAACCAACAAATATCTGATCTCCGTAAAACAGTACAGCTGATTCCTCTACAGCACAAAATACATCTTTTTAAAGTAAAAGACTACAGAGATCCCACAATTAAGTTTCTCCTCTGACGACTGCGTGATTTATTCCACGCTATTCTTTTCCCCCTCTCCCTACGCTGGCATCACCTTGTTACCTGCAGGAGCTGCGATTCCCAGCGCAGCGAGCTGCGGGAATCGACCGGCGCAGTGAGCAGGCTGCGAGCAGCGCCTCTGTCAGCGCAAAACCAACCACTTCTAGCAACCACAAGATCTTCTCCGCTTCTTCTTGCAACGAGACATTTCACAAGGATCTGGCCAACAGAAAAACAATCAGACTCACGATTTAAACACCGCTGCACCTCAGCACGGCCAGCGCTGACGCACGTCCTCGGCGGCACGACGTTAAGGGCTCCCAGCCTGGCCATACCTTTCGAAGCTCTGGAATAAAGTTTGCTTGCCAGGACCTCTAAGAACGGTCGCAAAGACGCTGCTGATCTCTAGTGCACAGCGTCTCTAAATTCCACCTAGCAAATGCTTTCTGGCTTCTCCTGCACATCACATCTCTGCTGAAGCGCTCGCCGGGTGTGAAAACACACTACTATACGTGGAGGGAGGGGGAGAAAAAGTTTCAGCGATACGAGTTAGTGGCACAGACCAAAAGCCAAAGGCAGCGACATCAGCAGAAGCCCCAGTTGATGCCAGCACGCTCTGGATCAGGCCCAGGGCAGCCGCCTGCACCCTGAGCTCACCCTTGGGGACACAGGGACCACGCCATGCCCACGGGCCGTACGGTCAGAGCCGGGTGCCACTGTGTCCCCACACTGCTGAGCACCCCCCGGGCCTCCCCTCCAGCTGCCAGCCCCTTCCCACCTGCTTCCCCAGCAGAGGCTCGCAGGGAAAAGCTCCGGGAAGCGACCTGACAGCAAGGCTCATCTGAGGAATAATTAAAATGTGCTGTTTAATTCAGCTTAAATACGGACAGCAAACAAAACCCTTGTGCACCCGAGCCCTGCAGGGCCTGATCCCGCTCCCCCCGCAGTGGGAACCCCGGGAAAGCTCCCTCCCAGGCGCCCTGTCCGTGCACACACGATGCTGGATGTGCTGGGAAGGGCAGGAGAGGCCTGAACAAGTGCTGTGCCTCCAAAAGACACCCGGTACCTGCAAAAACCCCACCGAGCCTTCTTCAGCCCTGGCTCAGCTGTGTAAAAATATTTCAGTTCAGTGCCTTGAAGTTGCAATTAAATTGTAGTAATTTAAGATTATCACAAGAGCAAAGGGCAGCAGCAGCTCTTCAGCAGACTCCTCTCACCACTTAATGCTCCTCAGTCTTGGGGTTAAATGAGCTTCTTTAGTATAAGTACCTTAAAGCAAGTGAATCGTAAACAAAATTTATACTATTTTCTGACAGCATATAATCTATTTAAATTTATTAAAGCTTCTCGGAGAAAATTTAAGATGACAGAAGTATCATTATGCCCCATAAATAACCGGACAGCCTTGCAGAAATAACTGTATTTTACATACATATCCTACATATGTGTGTGCATATGTTATTTCATTCGATATACAAATACATGCTCAACAAATATTTCACAAAAGGAGTTGTATTATCCAGGTTCAATCTCTCAATATAAAAGACCACAAGAGGTACAAATGCTAAACCCTAAGATACGTTCCGTAAATTTGCCTTTTTACTACCAGCTTTTTTCCTAATTTTTACAGTGCTATGAAACAGGAGTAATTCGGGAGCTACGAGTGTTTACAGTATATCACATCGAGGACGATAATGCAAATTTTAGTTCTTAAAAAAGGTGATCCACTCCATGAGAAATGCATATTGCAGCGTATGCTGCACGCTAATGTCCGATGCATAATTCTCTGCTCAACTTCCCTGCTCCTTCTCCTACCAGGGCAAAACCCAGCTGTGTTACAGTCACTGGTGGAACTGATTTAAGCAGAAAATGTTTATAGATGTTAAAAAACACTACACATTACGCAGAACGGCTTAATAGCATACATGTGCATGTTTAATGCACATACTTTTTACTGTCTAATTAAAATATATACCATAAAAATCTACAGGCTTTAGAATAAGTTATGCAGGACAGTTATGAAACCTTACCTTACAGAAAGTATAAAGTACTTATTGTGGGATCTGCACTGCTAATTAAAAAAATGCTTATGCAAAAAGATTTGGGATTTCTTAATTCTTCAGCAGATGTGCACTTGGTCTGCCTCCTAATTAATATACATTAGGGTAACAGCCTCTTACTTGGATTTTTTTTAAAATAGTTATTTCCATTGTTTTAGAATACTTTAAAGAAATGAAAGGGACACGTTTGTAAAGTTCGCAATCAAGTGTTTGAATACAAACATGAAACTGTCACACAACAAAACTAACCTCACTCCCCTGGTTCAGTTTGATTAGTACCTAAATCCTAACTGTTTATTGAAGCAAAATCGAGCGTCTATTAATACTCTTTACTGGTATTTCCACTAAAAAACTACACAGTAACAGTCTCTCTGATACAGCCATGAAAACACATTACACACAGTCTTGTAAAAATCCCGGCATATCAAAACCAAGGTCCATCCTGACTGCTTGGCAACACGTTTGAAGGAAAGATATTACAAGTTTTCCAAACTCTAGGAATGCAGTCATCCAACGTACAGTGCTTAATCACAACCAAACTCCTCTATTATACACCAACACAGAACTTACACACAGAGAGGAAAAAAAAAAATAAATCCACGTTTCCTTACAATTCAGTGATCCAGAAATAAATGCTGAATTCCACAGAACTTTTACATTTTTCTGCATTGCACTACTGTAACGCCTGCTTCTCTGCAGCTCTAGACAGCATAAACAAAATCAAATCCTAAGTCTTTCTGAAAGTATATAAATGCACTTCAAACCATCACCACTTTAAAAAAAAAAAAAACCAACAGCCCACCCCATGCACAAAAAACTAACTTTGCAATCAAAACCATAAGCAACAGAAAGCCTTGTTTGAAATCGTAGTTATTTTTCTCAGAGTTATCCTTTGGTTTCACAACAAAGATCAGCATTTGTAATGGTCCATTTCTGCATAAGTGAACATATAGCCTTGCTGCCTGATCGAATAGTCCAGAGCTTTCAGTGAGGCAGCTCCTGACAACAGCCCAGCAGCAGCTTTGTTTGATCTCTCCTGCCTTCCTTAATCTGGGTTGTCAAGGTTCACTTGTTGGAGGCTGTTTACTTTACTTTTTCCAGAAAGAAAAAAAAAAAAAAAGTGATTTTTTTTCCCTGTCTCTCATACAATGACTAATCCAAAGACTAAGGGGGAAGAATGCTGCCAATGCAAGATGTTAAAGCTACAATACCTTTTTGCAATGAGATTTTAGCCGACACCTTTTGAATGGTAACTAGTGGATAGATTCCTCCCCCAGTGCCCTGGTCCATTCAATATGGTTGGGAGATAGTTCAAATAAAATGTGCAGGGAAAAAGCTTCCGAGGAGGGAAGTTGAAACGAGCAGCCCCGATTTCCCTGTCTTCCCCCAAATCTAGCTGCCGAGATGCACGGTACCTCCTTGCCCACACTCGCTTCCCTGGGAGCTTGAGTTATTTCAGGCTCTCTCAAACTTACAAAAAGTAAGAGCTTCCCAGCAGTAACAGAAACTGTAAAAATAATACTAAACCGAGCAAAATGTCTGTTTTACAAAATACTAAAGCAAGCCATGTATTAACAGTACAAGCAAAAAAGTTTCTTCGGTGACATGCTTGCAACTTTGTCTAATTAAGCAGCTGTCACTAGTGACATCAACATTTGGTCAAATCAGGTAAAATCTAAGTTTAGAAAAACTGTGTGGAAAAGAAACGCAGTTTAGAGAACTGTTTTAATATTTAGAACCATCCAGCACCCTAGAAATCAGCAGGCTATATGGTGTAGACGACACGCCACGAGCCGTACACATCCATTACTCACTCCGAGAACAGTTACTAAAAATGAAACCTTAAACTTCTGAGCACAGAAGTTGGGCTCCGGCTTCTCTACAGAAGCGGCCGGGAGAGCGCTCGCAGGCTGCAGATGCCTCGGGTAGGGACGGGAGGGCTGCGCGCTGCCGCCGCTGCCAGGATGGGGGGGAACCGGGGGGGGAAAGGAGGGGGGAAGAAAGAAAAACAAAAAAAAAAGTAATCTCGCTCGGCTTGGTTCACTCAAAGCAAAACCACGCAATTAAAATCATTACAGCGAAGTGGCAGCAGAAGACTCGCTACGAGCGCGGCGCTCCGCAGCCAGCCCGGCGATGCTCTCCGCGCCGGGGCCGCCCGGTCATTAAGAGTTGCCGGGCGGTGCGGAGGGGGCTGCGCTGCGCCCCGCGGAGCCCTGCCCGCGCAGCTGCCCGCGCCCCGCTCGCTGGGTTGGTTTGGGGCTTTTTTTTGTTTTTTGGGTTTTTTTTGTTTTTTTTTTTTTCCAGGAAAGAAAGAACCCCACAAACCGGCGGGGCGGGGGTGGGGAGGAGGGAGGCGCGGACACGCCGCTCGGCCGTCTGCAGCGCGCACCCCTCCGCTGCCCGGGGACGCGGCCGCGCAGCGCTGCGCGGGCCGGCAGGTGCGCGGGGCGGCCCTACTTACCGGGCACCGGCGGCGGCTC
>VZTF01001529.1:533336-577621 GCA_013397755.1 Cnemophilus loriae | reverse complement strand
GCACCCCTCCGCGCCCTGAGGGACGGCTCAGCGCGCGGGCCAGGGCCGCCCCGTCGGCGGGGCCGCAGCGCTGCGCACCCCTACCAACTTTTCCGCAGCCGCGCGGGGGGTGGAGCGGCATCAAGCCAGCGGAGCCGGGGGACGCGAGGGACCCCGGAGTGCCTTCCGCGGGTACCCGCGGAGCCGCCTTACCTGCGCGGAGCGGCGAGGCGGGCGCTGCCCGCGTTCCCCCCGCCGCGCTCGCCTCTGCGGGAGCAAACACCGCTTAGACACACTGCGCGGGTGCGCAGCGGCGCGCACCGGCCGCCGAGCGGGACTGACCGTCCCGAGGGCCGGGCTGAGAGCGGAGCCGCTCCGCGGGGGTGGGTCCGCATCTCGGTGGGTGCGCGGAGCGGCAGCGCTCCCGGCCGCGCCGTCGGGGCTCCCGCGGAGAGGGGTGGCAGCGCCCGCGGGGAGAGGGCGAGAGGGAGCAGAGCCGGGACCACCCGGCTGCCCCAGCCCTGCGGCGCCGGCACTCGAGCACCGCGGATTTTAACAGCACCGATGGCCTTAGCGCGGAGCTGGAGCCTACGGCGGCGCGGGGGCTCCCTTGACGGCGGCCCGAGCAGACAAGGGGAGCAGCCCCTTGCCCTGCCCTGCCCGGGACCCCGGCCCGCTGCCGGCAGCACCGCGGCGCCGAGGGGACGGGGATTGGGCGCCCCGCAGGGATGGAGCGCGTCCTTGCCCGGCGCTGCGGGCGGGAGTCAGCGGGCGGCCGCGAAGTTACCGAGCGACCGACTCGTTCGGGGAAAAAAACTCTTTCCTTGACCCGCCCGGCTTTCTTCCCTCTCTTTGTTTTTTGGGCGATCGCGTGTGGCTGCCGGCAGGACTGACCTGGGGCCGGGGGCGATGGTTTCACACACCGCCAGGAGCGATACCGCGGGGCGAACCGCGGCCGCGGGAGCCCCGGCCAGGCCCAGCCGCTCCCCTAGTCCCGGTCCCCGGTCCCCGTCCTCGTCCCCGGCCCCGGCGGCTCCAGCAGCAGCGCCGGACCCGCGGCGCCACCTCCCGGCGGAACGGCTGGAGCCGCTCCGGCAGCAATTAACACCTGGAATTACCCTAATAGCGAGGTACTTATGCCTAATTCATTATATTTTAAATAATTAAGAGTGGAAAATCGCTGCAAATAAATATTTGCGGAGGTGATGCTCGCGCCGCTGCCGGAGCGGTGCGCTCAGACCGGCGGGGATCGCTCGGGGCCGCCGCCGGGCGCTGCGGGGCCGGGAACGGGCGAGAGCCGGGAGCGGAGCGTTCAGCATCCCGCTCCTCCAGCCCCGTAACCGTAGGAGACACCGGGGTTTGGGTGACCAGCGGGACCACCACCTTTCAAAGCAAGCATCATTTTCAGCGTGTCTTGTTATATTTTTTAGTTCATCTGTTTCTTCAATAGGAAGAAAAAGAAGCTAAACCTGTTAAAAGAGCATTTTTTAAACACTCTCCCCCATACTGTTAAAAAAAATACTTGTTTTACATTTCATCCTCGAATAAACGCTTATTGGCTACTTCTTCATCTCCTGTTTTTAACTTCACACATCCAAACCAGTATATCAACTCTGTAAAACATGATTAATTCCACAGACAATACCAGCGGTGGGACTTCTCCCTCCCCCTCCGCCGATGTAGCTGCTAATTGTACTTGAATTGTTTACTGCTGTATTGTTTTACAAGTGCCTGGAGAAAGATGCTTGATATTCCCACCACCGGCAGAACCATCCCAAGAGCAAATGCTTGGCAGATTTTGGCAGGGATGTACACAGGCTACAACTACAGCTTGTTAGCTTAAAAAAAAAAAGAGAAAAATTATGAAGGTGATGACGCCTCTGTAATTATAGGTGTTACTTGTTATAAAGTCAGAATGTTTTCCAAGCTACTGTAATGCCACACCTCCGATGTCCCAGGAGCCAGGCCTTGGAGTCCTTTCCGCTTTAGTCACTGGTTTATGAGGCTTTGCAGAGCACATCACCAGGCTGCACGGCGGGTTCCTGGCCCACTTGGCACTCCTGCGTAGGTGCAAAGCCCATGTGGGTACTCAGCTGTTATTCTACCTTTTTACATCAGACATGAAAAGATGAGATACACACTATGTACTGCCCCAAAAAGTTGGCGGACATAAAGAGAAACGTATGTGGGATTTACAGCCTGGTTTTATGATTATCTGACTTTGTTTCAAATAAGCGCAAGCAGAAGCAGCCCTGTGAGTACCCTCATACTGCAGCTTGAGGCAAAACCCCTTCTTGGCGAGGTGGTGGTTGCTGTTTTCCACATTTCCTTGTTTTGGCTGTAGTCAGGGCAAGTCAGATCAGTCTGGCGACAAATAACCTTCAAAAAGGTAGAAACTGCAGCTCTGCCCTTCACACGGTACATGTGCAAGGTAAAATAACTGGACCTTTCTTTTATTCAGAGAACTTCAAGGGCAAGAAGAGTCAATTTGCCTACGAGGAGGTATTTTAAAAGGTATAAACATCAGCTTAGAGGCTGAGCCCAATGCTCTTGGCAACACTTGCAGCAGCTTTAGTGGAAGCAGGATCTGTTCTCCAGTTGGGGAAGTCCCACAGAAGATAATGTGACACAACTAAGGTCTCAAATTGGCTTGTCTGACAAAATGAAAAGTGTAAGTTCTCCCAAATGAGAGCTATAACCAAACCCAGATATTTTTTAAAATTAAATATTGTTGTTGAAAGGGGGTGGGGGTGTTTCAAGCGTCCCAGATTCTGATCCCTCAGTTGCAAACACATTTGCATCCTTCATCTGCTTTTGCTATTATACTTTCCCAGTTTCCCTGGCCACAGTAGAAGCCGTGTCCTGGCCTGTGCTGGGAGGACAAGCTGGAGCAGAACCGAGCTTCCGTGTGCCAAGAGGTGCCTGGCAGGACAGGGCTGCCCTGGAGCCACCCCCAGGGCAGGTGCTGGGCTGGCTGTGGCAGAGCAGGCAGCGAGCAGCACAGCCAGCTTAGTGCTGCTTGTAGGGGAAAGAAATGGCTGTGCTGCCCTGCAGCATCATGATCCAGGCAGAGCAGGCTGGAGCCTGGCTCCACACACAGGCCAGCGGGAGTCAGGCACAGAATAAATGACATTTTGCTCTGTTGTGAGTCCAGAGGAGCTCCACTGCAGTCAGAGTAGGTTTGGATTTGCATGGGCAGTGCAGAGACATGAGTCTTGGATTCACCCCAGACTCCTCTTGGTTCCTAGTGGATGGGAAAGGCTCCTCACGTCCATACCCACACTAATCCTCTTTACTCCTGGAGGTGTCCCTCCAGCCGCCACTGTACCAGAAGCCACCCTGAGATAACTTTTCTGTAGCACATTTCCATTTGTCCTGAGCTGCCAGCCAATACATATTTCCTTTTCCTGTGGGGGCAATGAATACCCATTGTATTTGCGTTGGACTATTAATCTGCCTGAATCTGGTTGAGATTCTTAAATGAATATTCATGGAAATTAATGTCATTTAATTCCTATTGCTTCCTGAATATAATTACGTGCCGTACGTGAATTGGCAAACGCCACAAGACATCCAATCTTGTTGAAAATCTATGATCGATTAAACACCACGAGCTGGACACTCGTGCAGTGCTGAAGATGCACAAAGCACTGCCAAGATGCAGCTTGACTTCAGGAGAGGAAACCAATAACAGAGGGAAGATGTACGCTGTGGGAAGCAAACACCACCTTGACGGATTGAAAATATGATTAAAAAGGTATTTTAATACAAATTCTTCCCCAGGTATTTGTCTACATGTAGGGACTACATTAAACATTTATATTATTTTGAAAAAAAGAATTCTTTCTTCCACTTTCTCACCCACAGAAAAACGTCTTTCAGGGCCTCCTATCCTGGCCTCTTTTGAGAGACAGCATCTCTTGGAAGACCTTCAGCACATCCTACAAATAAGAAGTGCCCCAGTGCAATTCTCCTTCTCCCAGCAGCCTGCCTGCCAAAGTTCATGCTGTTCCCCGAATAATAAAGCATAATCAGCTCTGTATTAAAGCAAAACCCGTCCCCAGCATCAGTGCTACCAACCCCTGTCGTAACATAACAAGGACTCTTCCCAAAATATTTGGGCTTGCCCTGTCACAGTGAGAGGCGTTCAAGTTCAGCGCTCTGTCAACAATGCCAGGTGTCTCCTGAACCTCCGGCGCCCGAGCCAAGAGAGAGAGCTCAGAAGCACAGGAATAATCATTATTCACATTACTAAAATGTAACGGAATGTTTAAACAGATAACGTAACACAATCCCTCACAGCAGAAAAAAAAAAAAAATTGTTTATTATTTATCCCTGTCAGATAGAAAATTAACTCAATCTCCTGGAAAGCAAAAGCAAGGCTCCTTTCTTTTTTTTTTCCTTCTTTCTGCAACTGACAGCCACGAAAAAATATTGTATTGTGGCAGCTGCGCCCCTTCAAAGGGGCTGATGTTCGCTGTGGTTCTTGATAAACCAACTGGCAAATTTTGGGGGTGAAAAAGAAGTGACTTGAAGCCAAACACATCTAAGAAAAAAAAGCCTTGTGAAATCAAAAATCCAAGAACAATTTCGTGTTGAGTCAATCCGAAGATTTCATTTCAATTTTGATTTTTTTGGGGGAATAAGAAAAAAAGACACACACCCCCTTGCTTGAAAATAAAATTAAAGGACATTTTGAACACAAAGTAGTTTCAAAATGAAAAATCAAAGTGTTTCATGTCAGAAGTGTCAAAACTAACAGCTTCAGCATTTGTCAGAGCTTTTTTGAGTTTTTATAAATGACAAGTTTGGCATGTGTGCACAGACCGTTTTGGTGCTGCTGAATCTGCATTTTTGCATGCAAAAAAAATTGGTCGGGTGAAATTTTCTGTGGAGAAGCCGTTTGCAATTCCCTTTGTGTGGAGACCAGCAGCACCCTCCCCGATGGCCACGCTGTGCAGGAGCCTCACTGACACCTCCAGCCCCTCTTTGGCTTATTAATATTTTACCCTTCAGTTTGCAGGACTCCACAGGCCTGGTCTTTTCCAGAACCAGCTCCCTGGTTAGCGGGAGGAGGTACAAAGGTTAGGAGAGACCGACTGTGCATCTCCAGCTTGATGTGCTGCTGTGTGACAGGCGGCCACGGACCTATCCTAAGGTGACATTAGGTAATTTATTAGCCTGGTTCGTTACTGCTAAGCTCCCTTTCATCGGCTCGCTGCCTTCCCAAAGTGAGGGTTTTCCAAAAATGTTTTATCCCAAGAAGCTGGGAGAGGTTACAGTCAGGTTTACACCTTATGTGGCAGGAGAGCAGGGGTGGGAAGTGAGGTATGTAGCACCTGAATTAAGACATTTAGTTTAAAATCCTAAATTACATAAAAATCTTTAGTTACATAAATGCTATTGCTATAAAAAATGTACCACCAAGCATTTACAATATTAGCAACTGAATATATTCTTGCTAGGAAAGCAGCAGCCACCCGGATTTTGCAGGTCTGCTTCCAGCCTAGCTGACTTTGCTGCAGGTTTGGGACAGTGCCTAGTCCCCTGGGAAGGCAGCAAATAAGATCTTCTGCAGATAGCAGACACCTACCTGCCTTTTGCTACCCAATTTCTGTAACACTTTCTACATCTCTCTGATGACAGCAACACTTCTTGCTGTATCTTGACAACTTCTAATTAACCCAATCTCAGCGTCTCTGAGGCTTCCAGAGAAAACCAACGTACTTCTCTAGAGCAAGAGACCGAATCCAAAACACCATCTCCTCCTCTGACCTCCAGTACAGTCTTTACTCCACAGGGGCTACAAACCCCAGGTCATGTGTAGTGTGACTCTGCTGAAGGCCAGATCAGCTCCTTCCCTGCCTTCCTGGAAGGCAGCGCTGGAAGCCAGCAGAGATGGAAACAGATTTCTAACATCTTGTTGGCATTTCTGGGTCTGCTTAAGCTCCTGCTGCAGAAGCACATGCAGAAATCTCCACGAGGACATGCCACACTTTCAGCTTCCAGAGGGACAAGCAGTCTCATCTCAGGGAATTGGTCTCCTCACTCCCTGCCCTGCTCTCCCCACAAGTTCAGCCATTGCCTGTGAAAGAGATGCAGTAATTGCAGCTTTCCCTGTGAAGGGTTTTCTGTTGATGCTGTCCTCAAAGTGTTCTATGCTGAAGTATTATTTCATCTTAACTTTTTCCACTATTATGACTATTTTTTAATCCAAAAGTCCAACATCAACAAAGATTAAAGCTTTTAGGCTAGTTACATATCTATGAAAACAACAGTCTCCTGTGTCTTGGGAGATAAACACTACCAGATGCTCTAGTAAACACAGAAAGGGGAGAGAAGGGGGAAAAAAGAGAGTGGCCAGGAAAAGGAAAGGGCTGAAAATAAGTTAGAAATAGCGGAACAGGAAACCAGAAAAGTAAATTCCTGCTGTTTCTGGCTCTGTGGCAGTGAAGAGGTTAAACCCCAGTACACTGCCATCTCTAGGCAGAACTGGTTGTTATTGCATTGCTAAAACGCCGGGTTGTGTTTTCCTTGTCCATTTTGACCCGTATCTGACGTTAGCATTGCAAATGATGTCTGTTGCCATTCAACTACTCAGAGTGAGCGGACAGAAACAAGACAGAGAGCTTAGCAAAGACGATACTAATGGAAGGGGTGGGGAAAAGCCTGATTTACATGTAATTAATTATTATTTATGTAAAAACCATATCGTTGTGGTGGTTCTTGACATCATTTAAAGCCTCTTTTCAAAAGAAGAGTCTCCCCTGTTAGTGCACTAATCTTTTCTGTGCTGCCGATATGAATTGTGACAACTGATGGAAGCCACACTGGCCTATCACCACCACTTGCAGAGTTCACATCAACTGCCCAAAGGAGAGAAGGACAAGAATCCTGCCTCCTTCTGAACAGGTGACTTTGCATTACCAGGGCCATGGAATGCTAGCGAATTGTTTGGTGGGAAATCATCCGACCCGAGGCCATCACCATGCAGAAGAAGACAGTTGTGCATTGCCGTTGTGAAGAAGTTTCAGATTAAATAAATGTATTTTCTTCTGGACTTGTAAAATGATTAACTTATTTATTTGATTTCAGTATCTAATCACAAAATAATTACCCAACCCAGCCCCAAGGTATCTTGGCAATGTTGTTCAAGACACACTCCAGCACAGACAAAAGCTCCCGCGGGAAGACATCAATCATCTTCCCGTACAAATGAAACTGGTCCACAAAAATGAAGGGCACGGCTCCACCCCAGCTCTTTCAAAATTCAGCTGTCTCAGCCAGAGCTCCAGTCCAGCTCCCAGAAACATCCCTGCCCACTGGTTTGCACAGGAGCTAGGTCAAACCTCAAGTGCATGGATTACATATGGCAGCATGACCCAATTTATTCAGGCTCTGCTGGACAAAATCTATACGGTGGGAAGTTTATTGACGGTGTCTCACTGGTTCTCTCTAATTTGCCAAAGAGGCTGCTGGGCAGGAAACTCTGTTAACCTCAATCACGGTAGGGACAGATTAAAGGGAGCTGGACTCCAAACCAGGCAGGTCTCAAGACACCTTCTCAATAGAGAAAAAAACCCCACAGCACTAACTGGAGCAATTGGATGGGGTGGGAGCTTTGGCTGGAGCCTGGGGGCGGAGGCTGGACCGGATGGGATGGACAGTGCTCATTGGAGGGAGGGAGGGATGTCACCTGGACCCATGGTCCCCCTCACCCACTGCACTCTCTGCACAGCCCACGTGTCCCAGCACATCTCCCCACCCTCCCTCTCCCCCACACCCACCTCCAGAGCATTTCTGCACACAACGCTGCCTCTGCCCATGCTGTCAGTTCACGGGGGACACACAGTGACACTGGTGGCTGCTGAGACCTCAGCCCTGTGCTGCCCAGCTTCGTGAGGACACGCAGGGCAATCCAGGTTTCCCTGCCACAGCCCAGGTGTACCAAACTAGAAGCACTGCAGGCAGAAACCTGCCTGCAAGGTTCGCACCTACCCTTCTGAATTTAGACAACAGCACAACACGGCCTGTTCTCCCATTGTCTCCTCCTTGTCAACTGCTGTGAGCACCAAAGCATAGCTAATCCCACCTGAGAAAGGGTGGAAATCTCCCGTTAAACATGTATTTTTATCCCAAGTGAATAATTTCCAAACAGCACAAAGCAGTATTTCCTTCAACCTTTGCACATCCCAGTTGTGGTAGGGTTTTCATCCTGGGTGAAAAATGGCTTGTCCAGCCTTGCCCAGTTTGTGAATGAGCTCAGATACCAGGCAGGGACCTGATATCCCAGTTGGAAGAAAGAAAAAAAATTGCCCTAACAGAGAACCATCTTCCCCATTGCATTATTTGTTTTGTTAAAAGCAGCAAAAGCTACTGTCATCACCCTGAGACCGAGCAAACTCAGCTCATGCAGAGCATGCTTGGCATGAGGAAAATTTTTCGTTTCTTGAAGCAGGCTCTGAGAAGGTCAGCATATCTTGCCTGCCACTCCATTTCAGGCTTTAAATGTTTTTCATTTTGTTTTTGCAATATTTTTGCCTATATAGTCATCAAAACATTCATTTTTTTGCTTGCTTTATATTGTTTGTTTGGGTTTTTTTTAAAGTCACCTTTACCGTAGGGACAAGTAGGCCAATATCTGTGTATTCCAACCTTCAAACTTGTAAACCTGAATGAGGTCAGTGCAGGGACTATTTTTCCTAGTGAAATTAGCACAATCATAGGGCAGAAATGTTTTCAGAGCTACTGAAAACTCTTTATCTGGTCAGTCTAGATACCAGGTGTTTTCCTACAAATTCTTAGCTCTTTTTGGTTCACAACTGCTCTCTGCCATCCTTGCACATCAAATATCTGCAGAGTCAAGACAGCGTTTTGAATCTCAGAAAAAATTCAGGCTTTCAGGAGGGTTATTTTTTTCTGCTGTGGGTTTTTTTTTCAGAGAGAAGATATTGTTTTAATGGGAAACCTCACACCCAAGAACTTTGTGGCTGTTTGTTCCTACCCAGGATAATTCTCTGGCCAACACATTACAGCTTCCACCCCGATACTGTCAGAGTCAGAGGCACATTTCCTTCAACTCTCTGACTTGGTTAATCACATCAAGTAATTTGTTTACGAAGTTCAGTTCTACAAAGCCCAACTTGGAAGCAGGTATTCATCCTCCCAGATACAAGCACTTCTGCTATAATTTCTTTTAAAGTCAGAGCTGATCTTTATCTACAAAAGGCCGGAGCAATAAGTATTTGGTGTGTTTAGAAAACACGTCTCTTTCACCACACCTGCAGCCTGCCTGCCAACTTTCAGCCGTGTGGACTCTCCACAGCTCTGTTGGAGTCTCTGCAGACTCTGGTGCAGTAAACAAAGTAGTTTTCTCTGGATTCCCAGGTTCCAGGTACCTCTCCCAAATGCTTCACGTACTTATGCCCTAAAGGTCTTCAGGCAGGTCCTGTTTCCACAGCATTTCCAAGGGCTTGGTGGGAGTGGGAGGTGATGGTAGTTGGGTTTTCTTCCACTTCTCCACTCCTCTAGATCGTCCTGTGAATGACTTTACAAGAGATGCAGAAGAGCCTTCACTGTTGAACAAGAACAGGAAACATTTCAGGAGTTACTCCTAAGATTTTTTTCCCCCACCCTTGATGTAAAAGACAAATGAAATCCCATCTTTTTCAGGCTTCTGCTGAAAAAATTGTTACGGCACCCAAACCTGCAGCTGTCTCCCACGAGCTGCTTCTACCTGACACAAGGTAATGTCCCAGAAGCCTCTCCCTTGGCATCACTGGTGTTCATGTGGGTCATGGCAATGCCAGTGCCACTGAACAAACAAACTTCAAAGTAAAAAGGCCAGAGCCAGGGAGACATGCCTGGGGGCGAGAGAACTGGGATAATAAACTCACAGCATCACTCTGGTGCCAACAACCTAGTACTTTTTGTGCCTCTCATTTCTGCAGTTTCTTGGAATGGTTTCCTAAGCCACCATTTCATTTTGGAGATGAAAGGAACAGGCAAGGGTTAAATCGGAGCCGCCATCCCCCACCCCCGTCTATTCACTGCAGAAGGAAATCTGTCTCTCTCCCACCCCTCAGCATCCTGTCTCTGCTGCCTTGGAAAACACACAAATCCCTCACGGCTTCCTGAGGGGCAGAGACCTCAGCCTGCTCCCAGCCCTGCTCCGCCCCGGTGCACCCTGCAGCATCCTGGTTTTCCCATGGCAGAGCACCCTTCCTGGAGGGCTCCAGTCACAGCAGCTTCTTCCTTCCCACCTGGCCTGGCCAGAGGAGTTGCTCTAGCAGCAACATCTCTGTCTCCTGGGTTTTATCCCAGCAGCTGCTCAACCTTGGCCTTGGGTACAGCAGGTATCCTGCAGATGCCACAGCTTTTCCTTCACCAGGGGCTGAATAATTTCTAAGTGTCTTCTTCTCCCCCTTGTCTCCCTTTACCCGGTATATCCCACTGGCTCATTTTCTTTTTTTTTCTCTACAGTTGATGGGGACAGTCAAAAGGAACTTCAAACTGCACCCTCAAAGTCACCCCATCCTCATCCAGTGTGTTCCCCACTGGGTGCCTAAGAGTTTTCTCATCACTGTGACTCCAAGGAGCCAAGCCATGCTCATAGCAATCTGAAGGTTGGGAACCCACAGGCAAGTTCCAGTGTTAAACCAAGTCACACAAGCCTCACAAAGCCTTGCAGAGGTCACACAGGAGTCACTGCTTTCCCTACACGACCCTTGGCTGCTGCTGAGCACATTTGCTTCTACTGAGTGGAAAGGTCGGCTCCAGAGCCACAAGTCCTCACCAACAGGCTCAGAAAATGGACCAGTTCAGTTTCCCCCTTAGATACAGGGGATGGGAGGAGGAGAAGCCAGCCCTGGGCACCTGAGGAGGCTCAGCATCACCTGGAGCACCCAAAGGTATCCCACCCACTACAACCACACAGCACAGCACAGCTGGGAGGTGCTCAGTACCCCCACAGCACCAACACCTCAGAGCTGTGTCTATGCCAATAACTGCAGTTTGAAGTGTGGAATGGCCCTGCTGCCTTCAGTCCACGAGCTAGAGCAGGCTGGTGGGAGCTCTAGGGCCTCTGAACCGCATGCTGGACGTTAGAGAGACGTGCCCTGAGAATGCTTCCGAAGGGCAGGTACTGCACACTCTGCATCCTCGTGGGGAATCTGCGCAACCTAACTAGGGCACTGTGAATTCACACCCTGGCTGTCTGTCCTGGAACTTGTCCGTGGAGACAAGCCCCACGTGGCTTCTTCCAACACTCCTGGTCATGGGGAAGCAGCACAGAGAACTATAGCGTTGCCAAATCTAAACATTGAAAATCACAAGTCATAGTTTCTGAAAATTATCGCAGTGGTGTTTAAAAAAAAAAAAAAAAAAAAAAAGGGAAAAAAAAAAGAAATTTAATGAATTCAATTTTTCATCTCTCAGATGACACCCAGAAGTTTCTCCACAGTTCTCAGTGCTAAAAACTCAAGGGAAAACAAACACATGACAGAAAGCAGGAGCAGAGATTTTCATGCATTCTCATGATTCCAGAAGCTGGAGTTTTAAAGAAAAAGAAATAAACAACAAAAGGCTTATGATATAAAGATTATAATTTGGCTAGCAGCAGAAGTAAAACCTCATGGTTTATGTGACAAACCTCAACTGAACAACCCAGCTCAAAAACCTGGAAAAAGAAGGTGAAACATTCCAGCATCATTTTGGCTGCCAAAATAACAGAAACAATTGTGCAAAATTTCAACGCAGGAAAAAAAAAGTCAATGAGATTTGTTCCACTTTCATGAACTCAGAGACAAACAGATGTTGACAAAAAGATGTTGCAAATAGTTCTTGCTGTTGCTCAGCTGAGCCCGAGTCGCTGCAATGTGCGTGCATCTCTCGTTCATGAAGTCATCGCTCTCGCTCACACAGAGCAGCCAGTGCAGTGTCTCTGCACCCTCGGTGTTCCTTTGCAACTTTTACCAGCACAATGGGGTTAACTTCAGCCTCTTGTACCATGTTAATAGTCAGAATTAATTATTCTCCTTTCTTCTGCAAGAACATACCTGCACTGCCATAAGAGAAAGGGGCACAGACCCTGTTTCAGACATAGGAAAAATCCCTGTTCCTTGGTAACCTCTGCACTTTTAAAAATGATTCTACAATTTGGACTACGAGTACCAAAGGGCCCAGCTGGCTCTGTGGGCCTCTGTCCTCCTTTGGCAAGGAAGCAACCCTTAATTTTATTTACTCTAATATTTATTTATTAGACCTGTAGGACCCAACCTAAATCATACCAAGATCCAAGAGGTGCTCTCCTGAAAAAAGCCTTCCGAAATGGATCCCATGTCCAAATTGAAGATGACACCATCATTGGTTTCATTTCAAGGCAATCCAGATGTTCGGTAAAGTGATTAGGAAGTGGTGTGTATCAAATATAAGATACTCCACATTGAATTAATGCATTTATTTGCTCTGAATGGTTTTCCAGGTCAGGGCAGCACTTTGCCTGTCACAAGTAAAGTGCTTTGACAGAACACATGGACATTTCTGCTGCTTAAGCTGAGCCAGCAAACAGAATGGCCAGCAACTCCCAAGTCTCAGAAGAGTCCAAAGAAGTACTGTCTCTCTGATATATTTATTTCCTGGCCCACTAAATGCACGAGTTCAGGTCCCATTTGTCAGCATCCTTCATAGGAACAGCCATTTGAAAGGAAGCAAATAAACATAACAACATTATGGTGGGGTCACTGAGTTTTCAGCCTATTACTGGCTAGCAGATGTGCAGAGTATCACTCAAATCAGCTAATATGGCCCTTTGCTTTGAAGAATGAAAACCAAGAACTTGTCTTGTCTCTCTGTGGTGCAGCACCTCTGCCCAGACAGACTTGGTTGTTCCAGTGTTGTCCCCCAGCCAGGTGTCCATGCTTGTGGCACAGGGCTCTGGTACATAACTTGGCCTCGGCTGTGTAACTGGGACAAGGTCAGCAAAACCTGCCCAGGACTAGCAAGAGCTGCTAAAGCCTTGTCTCAAACTACTGTAGAGTGTAAGTGCCTCCTACCTCTCCCATAGGGACCTACTGGGCATTTTTCATTCCCCTCAAAGAGGAAGAATGAGGATGAAGAACAGCTGAGAACATAACATGGGTGGATCCTCCGTTTTACTTCCGTATTTAGCAATACAAGAGAATCAGTAGCCCCCTTCTTCCTCCTTGTCAGAGAAGCATTCAGTGGATTCGTTGACTACTACCCCATCTGCCACAGTTTTCTAGGGAGAATTACAGAAACAAAGTTCTCAGGCAATCACAAAAACACTAAATCCGGAGGCATCACATCCTCTGCGAATGGAAAGCACTACAGACACTAACAGAAAGCATCCACGGACATGGGCAGGATCTCCAGTGTCAGAGTCCCTTCTGACTTCAGGCCTATGTCTCTTTTTCTTGCTTGAGTTTCTCCTTACACCTTCTGCTTGTGAGCAGGGGAGGACTCACAGACACATGGGGGAAAAATCCAGATAAGGGAATGCAGCTGGGTTGTAATTTGTAGTTTCACAGTCCTTTGTGGATAAGCCCCAACACAATACATCCATTTGCCTGCAAATTCCGAATTGTGTTAAACCCACAGTAGTTCTACTGTAACAATATCTTCATGCTGAGCAACTTGAAGACTGCTGAGAAATACAGCACTTAAGCAGAACAAAAAGCAAATTCCCAGCATCACCTTCCACCCCCATGTTTTTATTGAGTTTTAGTAGAAAAGAATTCAAAAATACAGAGGACCTGCAGACCAGACTAGGCATTGTCTGCATTAATTTGGGGTTTACATTACTTTCAGCTGATACTCGGATGAAAAATTAACCCAGCATTCCTCCATGGTTTGGGATTTCGTGAATGAGTTTTGCAGACACATCTCTGCTCCCTGGACCTGGTGTTCTCAATGATTTCCACTAACATAGGCACACAGGAAAGGAGGAACAGCTCTGTGTATGTATGTTTGTTTGTTTGCCAGCCGGTGTGCCCGATGAAAAGGGAACATGCAGAATAGCATCAGCTCTGATCCGAGAGCTCTGGAAGGGGTCATGGTAATGTGACTTTTCACCAGCTTTAGTGACAGAAGAATCTGGCCACCAAGATACCCAATCTTTTGCCATACTAAGACAAATACCAGAAACTGATTTAAGTGGTATCAAGATTTTTCTTTACTGCCTGAAGCAGGTGGAACTCACATCTTTCTGCTCACGAGGAGGTGTTGGGCTCCTCAGTGTTAGGTGTTTCTTTAAGCTTTTATCTCAAGCTAATCCCTTAAGGCAAAAATAAAAGTTTTTCAGGTTATAAGGGTGCTGGGCTTCCAGCTGCACTTATCCCATTATGAAAATTTCTCAAAATATGTAACTTCATAGTTGTCATTTCATTCGGTTATGTAGGATGCAAACCAGAGAATTGCACTTATAAAGATTCCTCAATGTAACATTTACAGTTCCTAGTTTATTTCTGGTGGAAGCTAAGTTTTTAGCAGCCACATCTAAATTCAAACACCTGAGGCCTTCCCTCATATCAGAGGTTACAAACTTGAGTCACTTGTAAGAACTTCCAGGACCAGCCAGCTCTTGCCATAAGGGGCACTAATAAGCAAAAGTTCCATCTGGGAATGAGCAGCAGGAAATCCATGATTGTGGGAGGATAACAGGGCACCAACACACCCCAGCTGAAGAGAGCACATGTTGAGAGCTCCATCCAGACGCCTTCAGCAGCAATCCCACCTGCTCCACCATCCTGGAAGGATCCTGCAAGAGCACTGCAGTGCTCCCACCTCCCAGGGAAAGGCTGGTGGCCTTCTCCAGTAACATCGCTGGCTCCTAGAAAGTACCACCACAAAACTCACCGAGTCCCACTTTTAATGACTGTGGCCTACCAGAGCACACAGATCACTCCTGACTCCACCAAAACTGCTTCTCTCCCAGTTTTTCCTGAGAGCCCCCTCCCAGCAGCCAGTAAATGCCCGGAGCAGAACCCAAGGAGAAGACCTGCCTCCCCACAGCAACACACGAGCTTCCCTCTCTCCTGTGGCTTCATTTCAACCAGCCTTGGTCCATGACTGGCAGAGAGCTGAAACACATGAGAGCCCCTTCTCAAGGGCCGTATTTCCCTTCCCCTTTCCAAACCACCTCCTTGGAGGGGAGTTTACCTTCCTTGTGGGCTCCAATAGCCTGAGGGAGCTCTGGGAAAACAGCTTGTGCAGATGGAGCAGGTCAGGCCCATTCCCCTCACTGTCTGCTCACGGATGTAGGCGTTTTCCTCTCCTGAGCAGAGCTGGAGGTTGCAGAAACACAGTGGGAAGCATCTCCCTGCTCTGCTCCCTTGGGTGGGATGGCTGGCAGGAAAAAAAGGGACCTCAGCTCCAGGATTTCTTGTCTGGATACCTTCCACTTAAAGGAGTTGGACCCTCTAACTTAAAGGAGTGAAAGGAGTTTATATGAGACATGGTGGCAAAATTAGGATTAAAGCAGATCAAACATTAGGTTTTCAAAAATTACAGTAAGAATAACATTAGTTGTAAGTGATTGGCAGGAATTAACAAGGGCATCCTCACCGGAGCAAGGTCTGCAAGCTGTAGCAGAGAAATATGGGCATTTCTATCAGGCATTGCTTTATGTATGCTCTGCAAAGGCAATTGGGTGGGAAATGAAAATCAAGAAGGAAAAATATATGTTTCTGATTATTCTATCCCTAATGTTGTGTTCTGTCATTATGGCAGATTGCTTAATTGTGCTGCTGATTACTTTTCCTGAATTCTTCCTACAGCTGTAGTTTTCGCAGTGCTGAGGAAACACTAATTAGCAGGAGGAATGTTGCCTTAAATTTTTTTACAATATATATACATGTTAAAAAAGAGAATTCCTCAGCAGTTACCTATTTAGTCCGGGCTCTATTGTTTATTTAACCCTTCTCACTCCCTGTTGATCCCTCCCTGCTGTACACATGGCTGGGCTGAGGTGGGGAGGTTGCAGGGAGACACGTCCCATTTCCAACTGAAGGCAGCTGTGATCCCAGGCAGCAGCAGTTCAACTCAGTCCTTCTCACCCCTCAAAATTCACCTTGTCCAACAATCCAAATGTGCATTCACTGTGGGATGGGTTGATCTTCGTGTGCATTTGCTACTAGGAATTATCTCTATACTTTGCAATATGTAAAATAAGTCGCTGGTATAGGAGCATCTGCACGATGCTGTAATTTTACCACACATTTAGACTCCACGTCCTTAATGATCCATCACAGGGATGATTTGATCTTGTTTAACTCTTGTTTCACTGTGGCAAGCGTTTGCCCTCCTTGTCCTGTTGTATATTCCTGCAATATATCCACTCAATAAGGAGCTTCTTTTTTTGTCTAAATTAATGCTGTGACATTGGAATTTTTATTTTTTTGTCCCTCAGTGTTAACTGCTGGTTCACACAACCTTCCTCTTCCTCCTTCTCATCATCCCCTCTTCAGCAGATGCAATGGAAAGAGTGCAGTTGCTCACTAAAAGCATGTGTAGAGCTCTCACACAAGTTATTTTAAGAGGGGTCGGAGGGGATCCCAGTCTTACACTTCCATAAACCCACCAGTATGGGATTGTTGGGATTAACAGAAAAAATTGAGGGGGAGTAAGCAACACATGGCTGCTGTTTGTAGGTTTTACCTCTCTGTGAAGTGACTGATGCATTGACCCCATCTAGCACAGCATTTGTTCTGTTTCTCTTGCACATTCAACCATGGTCTGAGCCAGCACCTCGACTGTGACCCCAGGCCAGCCAGCTCTGTGTAATCAGCAGTTTAAGCCTCCAGCACAGGAGGTTTTTGCTGGGGTGCTTGAGACTACAGCTATTCCGTCAGCTAAGTTTGGGTTTGACTCTCTGGGAGCTCACACAGCCCACGCACCCCAGCACAGCCACCCTGCTTCCCAGGAAAGGAAACTTGGGTGGGATGAGAAACCTCTTCAGGCGCCCTCGCTGTCCCGCAGCGTGGCTGACTCATGAGCGGTGCCCGCAGGGCTGCCACCTGTCACTGTGAAATTTCAGTGGCTTCAGTGACTTCCCCAGTCAGCCCTGCCCTCAACACGAGAGATGGGCGTTTCGGTTCACCAGCAGCACCAAAAAGTCAAGACAAACCAAACCAAAAGCACGTTGGGCTGAGCTGTTTAACAGAACAAAACCCAAGGTGAGGAGCAGCTTGACTCAGCAACTGTGGTGGGTGAGAAGTGCCCAAAACTCACTGAAATGGGGTTTGACCACCTGAAACCTGGGAAGGAAATCAATGAGAAATCTGGGTAAAGTCAAGGGCAGCTCATTAAGTCCCATTTGTAAGGAAGAACCCAACTTTGGGGCTTAGAGCAAGTGCTCGAGGAACAGCAGCTACACACTGACACAGATCTGTGAGAGCTGCCTTCATGCTTTATGTACATTCACAAAGTCCATTGGCTTCATCCTGCATGTGTTTTCCCACCACTATATTGCTCCTGAAGCTCAAATGACTTGAACAAATAGTGCTGCCCACTAGGATAAGGACTTCAGGATGCATCACAGCGACTGAAGCTGGCTGTGCTGCTGGGACAGGCTGTGGACAGAATCCCTGGCATCTCCTGGGCTTTCTCCACACTCTTCAAAGGGCCAGACACCACGTGCGTGGCCAACCCTGTGGTGCTGGAGGCACTGGGCTTGCTTTGAGCCTGCAGTGAAAGAGCCTGTGCATGCTTAGCAGGCGAGGTCAGCGTCCCTGGACATCTGGTAGCTCCCAACAGGCTGCCAGACATTGGGAAATCTGAGACAAACACAAAAAAGCCGCCAAATCTGCCTGTAAACAATGTTCAGGTGGGAAACCAGCATGTACAGTAACTCTGCAGCCTGCTTTGCTTTAGCCGTAACTGGAATGTAACCAGTTCTGGGTTTTGTGGAGTCAAAACTGGGACCTTCATCTCTGCACCCACTCCAAAGCCAAGTTCACTAAGGGGTTTAGGTACAAGAATCATTGAACAACTCAATCCCATTCATTTCACTGCACCTCTATTCACAGGGAGCAGTCCCTACCCAAAAGAGCTTGCAGATGAGGGGCAGCAATGTCAGATAGTACAGATTGTTAAAAACCAACAGCAGACACTGTTTGCAGACTACTAACCCAGTCTCTCCTCCAGGAGAAAAGCCATTTTATCTGCCTGTTCCTGCTAACTATAGAAAGAGGTTTCATGGTAACCATAAGTATTAGGATTGAATAATGTTTGTCTATATTAATCCGAAGTGCACAGCAGGGAATAAGATAATTTTTCCATCCTTCTGATTATATGTAAAAATTTTATACAAGCTTTTTGTGGATTTGATTGCAGCAACTTGGGATGTTTCCCAATTTGTTCTTCTCCCAGGATAGTTTTTCTGGGTCAGCTGCTAACGAGCCCTGGTAGAACACATGGTATAAAATATTTGTTGCTTTAACATTTCAAACAACCTAGAGAGGAGGTCACACTCTCCTGGCCCGTGGCCCACGTGCAGTGCCTTTCTGTCTCAGAGGCCCTCTGTTAGTATCTGCTGCAGCCAAGCAGCAAGGAGTGAGATGGTCCCACAGCAGGGTGTTGGCTCACAGTGACACATGTGCAAAATAAAATCCATGCTTTCCTGCTCCAGCACTCTCCTGGTGACACCTTTCAGTTTGTTTAAGGCAAGGACATGTTGACTAAGAATGTCCTCACCCACCCTCTAAATGGCAGCACACATAAATCACTGTTACTTAAAATCTGTATTTCTTTATTAAAGGAGATGCTGCAAAGTGCTTGAAACTAATGTTGGCTGCTGTGAACTGTGGTGCCCAATCAATGAGAGACATGACAGTCAATTACCCCTCCGCTTACTGATTGTCCCCAGCAATCAGCCTGGATCGATACCTTCAATCTCAATTGATAGCAGATATCAAATCTGCAATAGGACGTTGCAGTGCTTTGGAAGTACTGTCGGAGGGTGTGCAGTGACCACCACGTTTATTCAATCATTCATTTCACTTCCACCTGCTCCAGTAGGCCAGGGGACGTGCTCTTCCAATGGCTCACGCCCATCCTTTTGGCAGGAGTGCCTGGCCAGTGTCAACAAGGGGGGCAGCTGGACCACAGCTCACTGCCCTGGGGCATCTTCAGTGCAGAGAGAGCGTGTGGCAGAGAATAGGGAAACAAAGTTCAGGCCAATGCAGTAGGACAAAGCAGGAAAATAAGGAGGGATACTGAAGCAAGGAAGGTGTTCCTCAAGGTGCTGCTCTGCGGCAGCAACACATAAGCAGGGCACCTGGAGATGGGCTGCAGTGCAGGCACCACAGCCTTGCTGTTGCCCCAGGTGGCATCCACATCCATGGCCTCCCCTCATGTCACACAGTCACCATTCAAGCAGCGACATTCTCTGGATATACTCTGGCAGAGCACTCAGCTTCACAGGAGGGAGGGTGGCGAGGAGCAGGAGGTTGGCCTGTCTTTGTTACAGGAGACTTAGCAAAGCTTCCAAATATTTGAAGAAGAGCTGTGCCAGGAGCTCTTTCAGAGTTTCCTTCAAAGATGCCAGTTCGAACAGGCTTTTGTAATTGAGAAGGATCATTTGCATTTGTAATGGTTTAAACACAAACCCATACACACCGGTGTGGGTGAGGCAGCAGGGACAGGGCTGATTGGGATGGAAATGGTCTGGAGCAGGGAAGAGCTTCCCTGCACTCCTGCCCTCCCATTCAAAAGCCTAGTGGGCTTTGATTTTGGTGTCCTTTAGGCTTCCCTGTGACCATGGACTGCACGACACCTCCCTGCCGTTGGCACCTAACGGAGCCTTGGCCTCTCCCCATGACAGACCTGTCCTTTTGGTGGCCCTTCAACACCTGTCCTTTGCACAGCAGTATAAGCTCCTCCATGGGATGACCACAGCAGCCAAAAATCCCCATGCCAACTTCTGGATCAGTGCTACCAGGTACATGCAGAAAGCTCGACTGTGAAGTCGGAGGTCTCTTGCCTGCAACAATTGCTCCCCACAGGTGAAACCCAACCCCATGATTTGTCACCACGGTGCTGCCAGCTCCTGCAGGCTTCACTGCAGGGAACTGGATCCTTAAAACACCATGTCCTAGGGTCAGACAGCCAAGGTGCTTGGCTTTCCCTTAAAAATACTTGGGGAGTTAGTAAAAATAGGAGGAGTACCTGCTGCATCCTTGGAATCATGGAGAAAAAGCTGGAAAACTTGAACTCAAGAGCTCAGGATATAACCAGCAAAAAACATGCTCTCTTAAAAATGGTTTACTATCGGGGTTGGCTGTTAATGTCGTTTCAATGTCCACATGTGGCAGAGGCAGGAAAGCAGCTGAAAGATAACGGAGATAAAGCATTATCCCTAGGATCACAGTATGGCCAGGAGCCAAGGCATTCCCCTTTTTTTAATACACAATCCTTGTCATAAGATTGAATATCCATTTGGGGGCAGAATTCCCCTACTTTACTCTGCACACTCCCCTCTGAAAGCGTTGTAATGCTTTACTTATTGGCATCTTATTTTGATGAATAGGCTGCAATTGGTGCAAAAATCTCCTGAATGGCTTTAGGAGACTCAGGAATGTGATCGCTGGCCCATTTGTACTAAGTACCATCACTCAAAGTCTGTATTACTCACAGGATGCTTAAGCCAGCGTATTTTCCTAACAGGCACAGTCCTCTGAGGGTACAGCTAATCGTGCTGGGGACTTCTTTGAAGTAGCATAAAGCGTAATTATTCCTCAAAGTCCCATTTAAAAAACACCCTTAAAAACGAAGTTTTGTGCCTTTGGAGAAAAAAAGCCCAACCCCAAGTACGGCAGTGCCGGGAGAAGTGACTGCCTGCTGGGCTCAGAGCGGCACGGGAAGGAGACATGTCTCCTGTCTCTGCTCCTTGTCTGGACTGAAATGCAGGTATTGAGGATAAAAATAGGGAAGAAAAAAGGGACCTCGGAGAAATGTGGGTCAAGTACGAGAGGCTGCTTTTTTTTCTTTTTTTTTTTCTTTTTTTTTTTTTTTCTTTTTTTTATGTAATGGGCAGAGATAACACAGCTCGGTGCCTGGGAAAAGCAGACCTCAATCATCAGTGGCAGCGGTGAAGTCTCTGAGCTGAGGTGGATTTCTGCAACCTGTTACAGCCCTGAAAGAGCTTCTCTGCTGACAAGCTGGCCCCAATACCAGGCTACTCCTTACCAAAGCTCTTTTCCTCTCGGGAGCGCAGGAAAATGCAAGTCCTCGGGGGTGGTGGTTTAACACATGAGCAAGGAAAAATCCCACTGCTGGTCCCAGTTACCAATCCCTTCTCGTGCAGGAAACAGGAAACGCCGCCCCCAGCCCACTCTCCTGCATGGGCTTTGCCCATTTCTTCAGAATTGCTTCTGACCTGGTCAGCACCATAGGGAAGCCATGCAGATGCAGCCCACCCTTACTTTCTGAGTGCAGAAGTGCATTTGATGAGCTGTTTTCATTTTCCAAGAGCCAGAGCTGGACAAGGGCCTGTCTGAGCACAAAAAGACCTCAGTCCTAGGTGAGGAGAAGAGAGGGAAAGGCAGATATTCCATTTAGCTCAAGAGAAGGGAGAAGCCACTCACAGCATATAGAGGCTCCCTCTATGGCATAGTATTTCTAATTACAATTAATTAGAAATTGTAGCATGCTCCATCCCATGCTTTCTGCCTGGCTTTGAGCAAAATGGTTGGCAAAACATTTTTTCAGGAGTGCTTCGTTTATGGTCTCAAGAGATGTCACCTGACACCAACAGCGTTACCTGGCCCTTTGTAAGGAGCATGCTGCTTTGCCCTACTGTGGACATAAAGTGCTTTTCCTATGTCCTACCAGGAGTTCAGAGCCCCAGGAAGAGACCCCATCCCTAAGGAGAAACACCAGGGCAGCACAGCCAGCCCCGCTCCAGCTGCAAACCTGCCCAGCCATGACTGCTTCTCCCTGTTCCTACAGCTTGTTTTAAACTTTTTGTACGCTCAAAGGGAGAAACAAACAAGTCCAGAAAAAAGTTATACCATGACTATTTTTAGCATGCAGTTGTGTTCAAAAATCCCCCAGAAATCAAAGATTTTCTGAATTTGCCAGCAACTGTTAAGGAAAATCTATTTCCTTACTGCTGTTCATAATTTAACTACTCTCCCCTCTTACTTGCTCTGTTTATACATGAATTTCTACAGCATTATATGCTTTGTATAAGCAGGAAAAGTCCAGTCCAGACACAGCTCCATGACATCTCCTCCTGACTAATAGCAGAATTATCCTTACATAAGTCCTTTCTCTTCCTTGGCATTTTCTCTCCCTCCAGGAAGGTACTTCCCCGCACACCCCGGCTGGATGGCGCGGCTCAGTTCCATGCCTGATGTCGCAGTGCCATCTCATGGCAGCTCCAGTGCCAGCCTTTCACAGGAGATCCACTTGCTTTCAGCTCTTTGCAGGTGTTTTCTTGTTGAGCTGTTGAGGCTGTAAATTTATAAACTCTCAAAAAACAAACAAAAAACCAACCAAACAAAAAAACCACAAAGATTAAATGACAGTTTTTGGTAATTACTTACAAACTTTAGAAACTTAAGAGCCTTCCAAGGAAACTCAAGGATAGAGAACAATCAGCAGAGATAACTTCTTTTCTAAGAAGCAGGAAGGATGGAGATGAGGGCAATGAAGATGCTCACATCACTTTCATAGTTAGCTTGACTCCAGAGGGAGAAACATTATCCTGATTGCTTCTGAAAACACAGAGAGGGGCCACCCTGAGCTCCTGTGGTCAGGTGTCCAGCTGGGAGAAAATCCAGGAAAGTCACCAGCTGACCCCCACCACAGCCACAGCAAGAGCATGGGGGATCCGAGACACAAAGCCAGAAGAGTGGTGCTGCTGCTGCTGTGGGGTGTAGATGTAGGGAGTGACTAACAAGCTGGCTGGGAAATACTGAATGCAAACAAAACAAATAAATCCCCTCAAAATTATCCCAAAGTGGAAAAAAAAAAAAGCCATCAAGCTTTCTATGCAGACCACGCCTGTGCCACAATGCAGGATCATTTCCCAGGTAACCTGGCAGGCCACCCTGTGCTTTCACAGGCAAATATTATTTTGAAAGGTTGCTAAGAGCCAGCAGTGCTGATGCATTTGGGTCAGGATTTTCCTACTCCAAACCCTCTTTGGTCTCTCATGACCAAAGACATGCAGGAAAAATTGCTTCTACCTTTGATGGGATTTACAGTGTGATCCACCCCACGGCTGTGACAGCTCCAGCAGGGAGGCAGGGGCGCCAGGATGGGTGCTTCCCTGGTGGGAGGCCACGGAATATGGTTACCCAGCGAGGGCACATCATGGCTCAGGATTAACATGCACCATCCATCACTTGCTGACTGTGTTGTTTTCTCTTTGCACACTTGTATGGAAATGTAACTACAAAACATTCCTCTGAGCTGTTCACTGATGTGCAAATATAGCTTTAAATGACTTCTCTAGGAAAGAATCCTCACTATTTTATACAAATTGTCTTGCATGTTTATTACACAGAATCATGATCCAAAAAGAAGGGGATCCATCCCATGCCTGTTCATAACTCTGCTACACATTATGAGCTGAACATACTCCAGGCCCCCTCATATGATGAATGATACCTACTTCACTTCCAGCCTGCTCCCATGTGCTTATTTATTTATGGAGCCTCAGTGCACTGATGGATACTGTCCCAGTCCCTCCACGAGACAGAGCACATCACAGGCACTGAGCTTGCAATGGGCAGTTAGGAAAGGGAGAAGTAAAACCTGAAACTCTGCTCCTGGCCTCACCACTGTGCAGGGACACCCCAGGATTGCTCCAGAACTGCTGCACTTCCCACTGACACTGTTCCCAACAGCTGGTAGTTTGCCCACCACATTTAAAGCCCTTTTTCGTGCGCCTTGACTAGGAGCAGAGCACCAGGCTGGGCTCAAGAGCCATGCAGGTGCATGGATGCCCACCCGCCCATTCCAGGAATGCTGTGCCTGGGAGGTACCCACGGGATGTCTCCTGCTGTATTTAACTTGGCTGGCTCGGCCACCCCATTCCACTGTCTGCACAGCCTCCGGGAGAGTGGAAGGCAACAATGTACTGTCCAGCCAAGCAAAACACGGGGAGGTCAAAAGCTGCTGCATGGCTTCTTGGAGATGACACAAGCACCCGAGGCAGGTCCACTTGTCTCCTGGCACAGGAGCATCCTGCAGAGCCCTGCAATAATACCACAGTTCCCGACTCCGGCTCCTGCACACATCACCTCCCTCCCAGGGATGAGATTTTGTAGCCTGGGTGGGAGGAAGGTGCTGGGGTGGGTAGTCCCCGTGCAGAGCACAGCCCCCATTCCCCTGCGCTGTGGTACATACGGCTTCAGAAATAATCCCGTGTTCATTACCTTGTCAAATTAAGAAATTGAGAGCTGTCAAAGTGTAGCAAAGATTGGAGGTGGCTTTTATAGCAAACTGTGGAATCTCTCACTGTTTGTCTAATCTAATTTCCTCATCCTCGTTGTCCTAAGAGAATCATTACAAGACAGGGAGAAGAAAAGAGATGAAGACGGGAAGACTTTCCAACTGAAGGCACCTCCCCCTTCCATGCGTGTGTGCAGATGAGAGGGTTTATATAAGCTGTGTGGGATCAATAATTTCCCTCTGTCAGGTTTATGTTTTAAGACAACTCTTAGATTTCATCCCCTCTGGTTAATCTGCCATAGAAAGAATATAAAAATAAAAATATTCTTTTATCTGGCAGCAAACACTCCTGTCCTCCAGCACTGGCTTTTAAGAAGGCAGTGCCAGAGAGAGCAACATGTGGCACATCTCAAGCCCCTTCAGCTGAGATGAAGCCCTAGAGGAACCAGCTGCTGTGACAGCAGAGGGTGAACAAGCTGTCCAACAACAGCAGCAAACCCAAATAAATTAATAGTCAACACTGTCTCTGCTGGGGAATGAAAGGTTAAAACCATGCCAGCAACTGGTTGGGGACAGGCTTTTGAGGCAAAGCTGCCGTTCCTTGCCTGATAACTGTTATGTTTTCCAAAGATTTCATCAACTAACTTGTGTTCAACAAACTGCTATTTAATTACTAGAGTAAAATCCTGTTAATTAGCCAGCCCCAGAAGACAGCCCTTCATCCCTGTTAAGTGAAATTCCCAACTAATCCCTCCAGCAGCCGTTGTGTTGCAGCCTGGAGAGCCCCAGAGAGCTGTTAGTGATGGCCACAAAGGTGGGGGAGGCATCAGAGCTTGGCCCCCACCTGCTGCCAGTGGCTGTCTTCAGCCCTGGGAAGGTGCACCAGCACAAGTGTAACACTCAGAATGAAAAAACTGTTCATTCCTCTCACCAGTCCACAGCTCTCCCTCCTGGCTCCAGTTGCCCAGGTGGCTTCAGCCACAGCCTAGCCAGCATCTCCTCTTCCCCTGTGTTCCCCTGGGCTGCATCCCCTTCCTTCCTTCCTCTGTGCAGTCCCTGCCTGTGCCCATACAAGAGGCCGGCTTCAGCCAGCTCCACACCACCCTCCACCTACCACCACGAAGCATCCAAGCTTTCCCCTGGAGGATGCTGTGAGCCCTTTTACAAGGTGCTACAAACACTTCTAAAAACAACCAGAACTCTCCCCTTAGCTCTCATCTCACCTGGCTTCCCAGGTGTATCAAGGATATGAAGTTTCAACAAAATTCACAAAACAGCCTGGATAAAAGAGACAAATGCTCCAGCTATGGCAAAAGCTTCAGCCTTTCTGCATAGTGCCCGAGGGCAGCATTCCAGTGTGGGAGGGATCAGCCAGGGCTTGTTCCCACCCCAAGAGGGAAGCAGGTTTCTTTCATTCCGCTAGTCTGAATTTTTTTTGCAGTCTGTCACCATGGAAGTTAAATATTTTAATTTTTCATTGAAATACCCGCAGAAGTTAATTTTGATAGGAAGTTGTAGGCACTTCTCTGATATCCATTTAAACAATTTAGAAGATTTTGAAGTACTAGGGGGCTCATTTAATCAAGTTCAATAAAGCAAATCTCCATGTGAAAATAATGAATATTTAAAACATTATAAAAATTAACTGTTCAACATCATTTGGTATAAATACATCCCTACAGATGTAGGGATGAAAGGACAGTTCAAAAATTCTACTAAGTCTTAAAATCAATGGTTGCAAAATTCCAATATGCAATTTGTCATGTTCCTGTGAACTTGCCCTCCCCAGTTTCATCCAAGCCACAGTCCTGGATTGTGGCATAAGATACACTGAATTTTAGTTGAGAAGATATCCATCGACTCTCATCCTAAGTAATAATAACAACTACCATCACGGTTAAGCCATATGGAAAAAAATGAAATCCCTGATTTTATAGACTAGGAACTTAGAAGAACGAAAAATTTACAACAATTTGTAATATGGACCTTTATAGTCAGCATGTAGCTACTCTACCCTACAGCTAGAATAATGTCTGTAAGTCTTTACCCAATCTTGAAGCAGAGAGGTCTTTAATATTAAACAGGCACACAAGACAACAACATAAAAATATTTGCCTTCAGTTGGATGGATAAAGTAATACCTTAAACTGGCAAGTTCTAGTGACATCACCGGATCAGCCCCTTCTGCCAGCAGCTCCAACTCAACTGGAATCAACATCCATCCTGAAAACAAACCTGGGGAAGAAATAAGAGGCTGTGGCTTGTTTCCAAAAGTAAAAGGAAGCAAAGGGAGAGGTGCATGATTGATTCTCCATTAGTATTCCACTTACATTTCCTCCAAAGACAGGGAAATATTTCAAGTGAGAAATCTTGCTCATCAAGCAGTTGAAAGCATTTCTCCTCACTGTGTTCTAACCCTCACTTCTCTGAAGTCACTTTTCCCCTCCATCACACAGGCCTGGAGGCTGTCCAGGTACATCCCACCTGCAAGTATCCACTGGAACTTCACACACTTCTTCACTGAAAAAAATTTAATCTAAGAGCAAAACAGATAGCTTTTAAGAGAGTAAGTTTTAATGTCAAATACACAGGTTTGAAAAAGCAGGACCAGTAACATTTCATCCCAGAAAGCAATTACAGAAGCAAGACATTTGGATTTTAGAAAATGTGTTTAATTAATAATGCTCATTAACTACACAGTTTTAATCCATAAATACAAGTTAAAGTTGTAAGTACAAGATAAAGTTGTAAAAAAAAAATCTCAAATGTGTGATACTTATTTTTAAATTTATTTGATTTTTATGGCTGCCTCTTAATATACTAAAGATGAGGAAATCAGTGCAACTTGAAGAGCTGCCAGACAAAAACCTCTAAAGGATGAAGGAGTGCTCAGCAGAGGGTATGTTCATCTCTGCCTTTCAGCTTCTTGTAAAAGGAACCACATCAATCTTTGGTAGTATATTAAAACACCTCAAACAGTTAATATAGACAAACGTTTAAAGGTTAACACTGTTTATATTCCTACTCAAGCTGCAACACAAATTTCTTTTCTGTATTCTTTGTTTATTTTTAAAAGGACACTTAGGAAGTTTTGAGGGCTTGAAACTCCAGACAATGGGATCTCTTCCTTTGCACTGAAGTCAGCAGCAATTCTGACACTGACCTGGTGGGCGCAGACATGGGCCCGATGTACTTAAGGAAGTGGGAGGGATGGATCCAGTTTGTACAATTCATTAGAAATTATTCATGACACTTTTTCATGAATGTACAGGAAGGTACCATAAGAGAGCATACATATAAAACCATAAATACCCTATTAAATAAGAGGGGTGGAGTCTGAGGGTTTCCTACTGAGAAATTTCTGATTCTAACCTGAACAAGGGCTCTTCTTCTGAAATCAATACAATTAAAAGACATTAACATCTTCCTACACAGGGTTACTCCCAATATAAATGTGTTCTCTTTAATTGCTCATTTAAGGTACCCTTTTCTAATTACATTTACAGTATGTGCTGTTGTCAGTGCAAGACCAGATTGCACTGAATATTAAAATAAATGCAGTGCAATTTCTTTTTCTCTTGGGACAAAACCAGTGAGTAAATTTTAACATGATAGGAATGTTTCAAAGTGAAAATTGAAACCACATTTCCTCAAGCCAGGATTCCTCTACGTACAGCACATCTTGGAAAAGCAGCATAGCATCTCTGTGCATGTTCACTTTTCACTAAGTACAGCACAGAAGAAAAAGCCAACTATCTTAATGAAATGGGAACAAATATAATCAGGTTGAAAAAACAAGTGGCCAACATATTTTTTTAAAGAAACAACAAAGAATTAAAAAGCACCAACTCAACATGAAATAATGAATCACATATTTCGTGGTCAAGGCAACTGTTTGGGTTTTTTACATTTTCAGTAGCAACAGGCCAGTTTGAAATGTCAGAAACTCAAATGGCCAGCCTCATGTAGCACTTCTGCAGGGCTTCCACCATCCTCCTCCTTGTCCAGACCAGCTCAAAACACCAAATAACAACAAATGATCTTGGCATACAATGGACTCAGTGCTTTCCACATCAGCCTTCAAAAGCGTGATGCTCTCTGTGGGCTAGGGAAGAGAGAAGGGAAAAGAAGGAATAGCAGAACATGTAAACTTTGTCAAGGAGTTGAAAAGATTAAAAAAAGAGAAGATAAAAATGTATAAATTAGTTAAGGGAGAACACAATGTGCCAACAAGGGATCTCTCTGATAATACATTTATAGGGAGCCTAAAATATGAGATCCCTTAAAATCCTGGTTGCAAATGGTTCCTCTAAAGGAATACTTAAATTGGACAGCATGTAGCCTTGAGAGTTATCAAGAGACTTGTTTCTTTTTTTTTGTGAATCAGGCATATTAAACATGAAACAAAACAGACTGTACGATGAAATTAAAAATATCTTTTGAATGATAGTTAACTGCTACATTGAAGGGACATAATTTTAATGCAATGACAGATGCTACGTTCCTAAGTGATTAATGATGAATCAGGCAGGATATTCCCCATGATATACCCCACCAGCATCTTGTTTTTCTAATGAAGGTGAAAATTAACAGTACAAAATACTTACATTTATAAAAGACCGCTTTAAAAGATGTGTGTGGGAGAAGTTTATGAATCTTTTCTAAAACTTTTGCTTCGCTTGCTGAAGAGGAATTCATGTTCCAAACTTGCACAACATCTTCACGGTCACGAACACTGACACTAACCCCTATTACTTCATCATCTGCACAGAAGGGGAAGAACCATTAAGGAATATTTTAGAAGTGAGACATGTCTAATTTGCTACTTATGTATTATGAAACAGTGCCCAAAAGCTGGAAAAAAAATGAAGATGTGAAAAAACCAGAGCAATCTCCAGTGAGGAAAATACCAATGTTCAAACCAGACAAAGTAGTTACCAGAAAGAAACACTGCTTTTAGAAGCTATTGGAAATATTACCTCATGGTGCTTTTTATGAAGTGCCATAGGATTATTTATCTTTGCTATTAGCACTCTTATACTTGATTAGAAGGGAATCACAAGACTCTCTCCAGCAGGGTCAGCAATGTGAACTACTAAAGATAATTTACCTACAGTGATGTCTACAAGCAGAAATGGGAGGATGAGGGTAAAACAACTAAAACCCCTGGAACAGTACCTGGTGGAGATCAGGCACCAGTTTTTCCAGACTTTGCTCTCTTTTTTGTTTGCATTTTGTCAAGGCAGCAACAGAAAAGAAAAGAAAACAAAATTGATGAAATTAATAAAGCCCCAGTCAGGTGCTGCTGCTTCCAGTGCTGGTAACTCAGTGCTATGTTGAAGAAGCCCTTTCTGGTGTGAAGTTCTCAGGATGCAGCTCCGTGGAGAGCTCAAAGGCCATGCCACAGCTGAGAGCAGTGGCTGCTCCAGCTGAGAGCTCCATGGCACAGCTGCTCTGTGCACGCCAAGGAAAGGGTCACTAACAATAACACAAAGGTGATGTCAAAAGCACATGGCCAAGGGGAAAAACCACCTCTGTAGGCAACAGAATTCATGTATTTGCTTAAAGTGACCCCAAGACAACCCTATCAGTGTATAAAGGGTGTGAGAGACACATTTGAAAGGTTATTGCTGAACTGCTCTGTAAACTTGTGAAATGCCGTTCTTTTTTATGGAATGATAGCCAGTGAAAGACAATTCCTAACAGGATATTCACTGTCACTGTAACAGCCACTTTAATCAGATATTCATGCTTAGAAGAGAAGCAAATATGGTGAAAAGAAATGATGGAGAAATGTCTCAATCATTACCTGCTGCACAAGAATCTGTAAACTGCTCTCCAATAGTTGCTAGCAGTAGCTCTTTCCAAACTGCAGCCTAAAGAGGCAGAAAAATGTTACATTCACATTATTATTTTTTAAATTAAAAGTTAGGTTTGCTAGCTCAGTTTTGAGCGTCTTCTCTTTCTGAGGCTGTCTAGGCAAAGAAGAGTATTTACTGTAAGTGCATGCTGTGTTACATAATTAATTGTTGGGTCTGTACAAGATGGTTCGTCTTAGCCAAGGAGATGCTGTGCCACATGTGATAAAGAATGAAGCCAAAAAAACGAGAAACAGGCATAAAGGTGTTATTTATGCTATTTACAAGGCACTGGAAGCTGACTGAAATGCACCTTCAAGCAAACCTTTCAGAAGTGACTGAGGCCATGTGGTGCATATTTTGAGAGATCAAAAGTACCTTCATGTCAAAAAGGGGCTGTCATCCAGCCTCTGAAAAACAAGGCCTCTGGGGTCCCTAAATTCACTGCCCAGTAATTCAGGCTCTCCAAACCACTCGTCACTTCTGACAATCTTCACACCTTGGATTATAGGAGGAAAAAGACAATTTCAATTTCAGTCTTTTGTGACCACTTGGGACTGCGGGGGAGGAAAGCTGCAACTCACATAACAAGGAAAAAGCCCACAGGCAAAAATCAATTAACTTTTGGCTGAAATTTTGAGTACCATCTTTCAGCATTTAATGCCTTCTGCAAGGCTGTCACATTTTTCTGACACTTCACTTTTTCTGTTTAAAGGCCTGATCCAGAGCACACTTACACACATAAACACCATGTGTGAAGAGGTCAAATCTCCTTTCTGTGGCAGTTCACAGAAGTTACTCACATGCATTTGATTAGAGAGGCAAAGAGAAACAGTTATTTCATTCGAGCTCAAAGATATGCCTGAATAGACTTCATCTTTTACACTTTTAAATGAAAAAAATATATAATTTAGCATAGATTATCAGGAAAAAGTCTTTCTATTTTTCTTTGTATGCCTACAAGCAAAGTCTCAAGAACAAAGGTGATTATAAATTACCATGTTTCCAAATGGAAATACTGCAGCTTTCATTTGTTTTATAACACATTGCCAAATGTTATCTAAAGCAAGAGATATGGAATTATTGGAAAAGAAACTTCTGCTCATTGTCTTTAAAAGGTTATGGAAGTTAAAGTAGTGTTGGGTTGTTGTGTTGGGTGATGTAAGAAGTAAAAAGCTTTACAACAGCTTTATCAAATAGAGTTTAAAGAAACTCCCTTACTAAATAAGGTCTGAGTAAAGAATCAATACAACATACCGTACTTTCCTTAGGGACCTTCATTTTCCATATACCTCCTTTGGCATTGCTTTCTTCTTCCCTGTTATGGGAAATAGATCAGTGAAAATAAACATTCAAATCCACATCTAGATAACCCTATGTTTGTGGTTTAATTTTCCCAGAAAAATCCCATCTGAAATGCAATTACTAACTCCAGGGAGCATGACTCTGACTTCTGACATCAGAGATAATTCTTTCATTGTTCATATGAAGTGTATCTCTCAACACTTAAACCCTTTCGTAAGTTTCGTGTGTTGGAAAATACTTATATTTTCCTTGACTACAGACCATCTTTGAAGTGGCTGCACACTGTATGGGAACAAGCCATAAAACAATTTTACATTTTACTATGGTAACCTTTAATTTTGGAAAACCTCTGGCATATTTTCACAGAAGCAGCTTATTACTCTTCCGTTTATTCAATTTAATAAAAGAACATGAGCACACTTCATTTCAGTTTTGTGACAGCTAGAAATTAATTGCCCTTATTAAAAAAAAACTGAAGCTGCTCAGGGTCAGGGCAGACGTAACTATTAAACTGCCTTGTAATGACAAAGGCACAATGCACTGACCTGTGAGCTTCTCAAGTTTATTCTGTCACAATTCTTTTTCTCAGATTTTAAATTAGGGCTTCTAGTTTCCTGTTAAAACTCTGTAAAGGCCAAATTAAAGGAATAACCTACAAATTCATCTTTGGAATATCTAAACCCAGTATGACACCTATAGAGATTCCTCAGGATCCATGGTCTCCCACCAATCCTGACAGATGCTGGGGAAAAGAGGGGGAAACTTTGGGAGGACATCTTCAAAAATCTGCATCCTCAATTCTTACTTCAGGATTTCTCTGTCTTTCTAAAAGAGAAAAAATATAAAATGCTGGAATTGGCCAGTATACCGTAATGGCCACCTGAGAAAAGCTTCTTGGCAGTAATTATTGAAAAGTTAGCAAATTACTGATGATGAGATCAATCTCTTGCAATCCCTTTCCTAAAATGCAAAATTACTTTGATAGGCTTAAAAAAGTGTTTAATTTTCAGAAACGATCTTTGCATTTTACACCTCTAGTAGTCGCTTAACAAATTAAAACTAAAAATAGGAAAAACAAAACCAAAAAACCAAACCCCCAAATGCTCTCATTCATCCTTTCAAAGATATGAAGGCCTGCACATGATGGCCCAGTTGATTTATACAGACGCAAATGTTTTTTCATACCCACTTTAGCTATCCTGACCAGTCACAGTATTTTCAGAAAAGTAAGACCTTCAGATGCATTTCACTTTAAAAAATTTACATTTCCAGTACATTAGGACAGAAATCTCTTGTAGTACGTCACCACAAAGTTAGAGAACTATGATCAAGAACCATAATGCAATCACAATCTACACAAATGATGCCAAAAAGATCAAAACTCTTCAGAAAGTGCTGAGGTCCTCTGAGATGCGACAGAACTGCAACAGGAAGAAGGGATGCAAAGTTTGATTTCTGAAAGGAAAACATCGATTACTTATACTTTATTCCATTACTATCCTACAATCAAGTAGAAATTTGCTGCAACGAATCACCTCATGTCTTAAATTACTTTTAATCCAAGGTGCATGGGCATGTAAGGGCATATGAAGCACGTACTTCACCTGTACTTTTGCACAGGTGAAAAAGACTGAAGGATCATCAGTTGTTTGCATCATTATTTTACCAGCTTCAGTGGAAAGAAAATAATGTGCAAGCTAAAAAAATTCAAATAGAAGTAACTTACTCTGTGTATTCCTGAACTGAAATTCAGAGTCATATTCTAATTTCTTAGCTTCTATTTCGTAATCTATTTTCGTATATTTACATCCAGAGGTGGACAATGAAATTACAGTCTGTGTTTTCAATAAAGACTCTTTGGTACAAGTCGCTTTTAAACTGAACAAGAACCTCAGGGTATTTCTTTCACAGGTCTCTTGAGTTCAAGTGTTTGCAGCCAACAGAAACAAGACACTCCTGTCCCACACCTTTCACCCCCTCAGGTTATTCCACTGCCCATTCCCAGAAATGTTTGATGACAACACACGTACCAAAGTGGGCGCCTTTCTCCCCGCATTAAATGGTAGCTACATCTCAGAGGCAAGTTTGTCACGGGAGGAATGTTGTTGTAGACACTCCAGAAATCCTTGGAAAAGCAAAAATATTACTTGCATTAACACAACAGAGTGCTTCACGCAGATTTATTTCCTTGCTAATTTTCTCTGAACCAATTACACAACCTTCTCCTGGAGAACAGGCACCTTCTATGTTATAATAAAATGCTCTGAATAGAACATCTTACAAAATCATTTCTGCTTTTATTTTTTTTAGATGCCAATCGCGCATAAGTGAAGGTGGAAGAAAGAGAAGCAGTCAAAATGTGGATTATCTTTTTGAATACAGAGGGAAAAGAATCATTAAAACCAGAGTTACACTGAGTATGTCCAAACAAACCAGTACATAAAACTTCCTTAGCATATTAAAAAGATGTATTTATATCAAAAATCCACCTTGCTTCACTTAAGACTAGCCTAAGCTTCATTATGATTATCCTGAGTTGCAAAAACACCACAAACAATAATTCTGGTGAACTAAATGTCTAACCAGCAACACAACTGGTTTGTCTGAGTGAAACATTTCAACAAGATGCAGAGAACCTGGGATGCACATGTTAACACAGGAGTGGGGGAGAAATTAGAAGATCCAAGTTACCAGGAATCATTGGATTACTTCCCAGTGCTTCTACTGGTGAAAGCAGAAGCTGTCGTACAGGTTTGGGGTGGATAAAAAGGCACCTGAAAGCACTAGTGAGCAACAGGGAGGGAGGGCTGAAAAGATCCCAATCTCTTCTCTCTTTATCCAACAGCTGGGAATAAGAAGAGATTTTTAAAGACTTAAGTTGCATCAACATGTGGTAATGCAATATTAATCATTAGTGTAACTCATTAAGTGTTATCTAGACATAATATTTAAGTGTTATCTAATACATTAAGCATTATCTAATACTTAATCACTAGCACAACTTTAGAAACAAAGATTGCAACATTATGTGATAAAATTTTTTGGCCCTTGGCAGCTCTGCCAAACAGCCACTACCTTTACCTAGCCACAAGAAGATATGGAAGACTACTAAAAATATAAAAAAACTTGGTATGAAACACCCATTTCAACTATGATCTTACTCTTAACTGGTTGTGTGTCCAAACCCTAAAGCTACTTGCAGAAGAAGGAGCAGAGGTTCACTGGTAGATGGCTGTGGGAACATTTGAGAGCTCTTTTTGTCCTGAACTAGGGACGTAGTCTGGAAGGTTTTGGGTTTGGAAATCTCGGGCAATGTAACAAGTTGTGCAGGCCTTCATGAGACAGCCTTATTTAAAACTTCAGTAGATTGCTATAGCTGTGCTTCTCAAAGAGAAGGGTCTGGCATTACCTTAAAATTTCAGAGATTTAGTGAACTAGTCATCTTAGCACTAAGGTGAGACAAATACCGATTTGCTACACTTCGTGCTAACTGTGGTATTAAAACAGAAATACAATTTTACTTGCAAGAAATGCCGACTGCTAGGCAATGACAGATGACACAGACATGCTGAATTTCTCACTGCTGCAAGTATCACACAGTTTAAGAGTACTTTAATTCAGTTTGCTAGAATCTTTTTTTAGATACATACTCGAGGAAAGAAACCCCACCAAAAAAACTCCACATGCTGCAATTTTTAGTCTTTGCGTAATTAATTTCTGTATTAAAAAAAAGGAGAAAAGGCTGGGAAAATATTTAAAATACATCAAATACAACAATTCAATGTACTAGAGGAAACTCAGGAAGGTTTAAGAATCCAGCATGCCCAATCCAATGTGCCTCCCCCTTTCCCCATCCAGAAAGCCAAATGAAATTCAAACACTGACTCAGTAATACAAACACAAAACACCAGTAACACTCACGTTTCACACCTCAGGTAAGCAAAGCCACAGGTGTGACTCATCCTAGGAGGAAAAACGAAACTTAAGGTGTGAAATTACATTAATAACATGTGGCAGCTCCTGTAGCAGAGCCAGATGCCTTACCTGCACTGTTTGTGCTGTATAAATCTTCTTCAAATTTAATGCACATTCAGCCGCTGTTGTACCAGGAAGTGACCTTGAAAACAAAGCACAGATTAATTAAAATATTTGTTTTATCAAGGAGGAGGAGAAGGGAGATGGAGAGGGAATGTGACTCGCATGAGTGTGAAGTTCAAATGTTCACATGTCAAAGGGGAAGTCCAACTCCAAATTATCACGAACCATTTAAAGACAGGAGGTAAATTTCTTTTACACTTGCGAATAAATTAATATTTGCCAAGTAATTTGTAAAATTAAACATAAGTATTAGGAGTTTTAGCCAAGCAACACGGTGGTGCTCTCAGAGCTACCACACACCCTCAGAGCTCTGCTGTTCACAGGTGAAGGGCTACCAGAAGGGGACTGCATGATCCTACCCCGGAATTATGTTCAATTGCATTTAATACACCTTAGCCCCCGTTTTTAGAGTTTTAAGGCGCTCCCGGTGCTTCACACTTTGAAAAGGAAGCTCATCCGCAGTTTGTGTCCGGCACCCTCGCCGGGCCCTCAGCGCGGGCCGCTAGGTGGCGCAGGCGNCGGGGCCTTCCCTCAGCCCCGCACCGCCCTCACCAGGCCGGCCACTGCCGCCGCGAGCTCCTCGCTACCTCCGACGGACGGGACACGCACACGGGCTGAGGAGAAGCACGAGTCCCACAGGGCACCTCTCCCGCCAGGTGCTATGTCACCCAAGGCACCCAGGGAACCTCGATGATTGTTCCACTGCGGGCACTGATGCCTTCAAGCCAGATCTACCACCAGCACGCCCTGTAAAGCCGAGAGACCCTTGGGCTGGTCTTACTGCCAGATGCCCTGGTACACCAGGCGTGGTTCAGTTTCTATAGCTCACCCTCATAGTGACCATGACTAGCTCCCACCTGGAGCTGCTTCCCTCCCTCAAGGGCCTTCAGGGGAAGCCATAAGAGGAGTGGTTGAGGTCACCTGGTCTGTTCAGCCTGGAGGAGACTGAGGGGAGACCTCGTTGCAGTCTACAAGTTCCTCATGAGGCGAAGTGGAGGGGCAGGCACAGATCTCTGTGGTGACCAGTGACAGTACCCAAGGGAATGGCTGGAGCCGTGCCAGAGGAGGTCTAGGCTGGATATCAGGAAAAGGTTCTTCTCCCCGAGGGTGGTGGGGCACTGAACAGGCTCCCCAGAGAATGGTCAAAGCCCCAAGGCTGCCAGACCTCAAGGAGCACTTGGACAATACCCTCAAGCACAGGGCATGGCCCTTGGGGATGGTCTTGTGCAGGGCCGGGAGTTGGACTTGATGATCCTCACGGGTCCCTTCCAACTCAGGATATTCTGTGATTCTTTAGGCACACACAGCACCAGCTGCATCCCATCATCTGAAAGGTCTTTTCCAACCTAAATGGTTCTATTTATAATCTTTTTCATGACTCTTCAGTGCGTGAGACATGGGACAGTGCATCTACACCCCCAGACATCCCTGTGTTCCTGTCACTGCACTAATAGTGCATCGTAACACCCACCTTACAATTCACAGCACACAATCCCACAGGCACAGTTTTGGGGGAATGAGGTCAAAATTGCTAAGGCACATTCGATTTCTTAGAACTAGAAACACTTTTTTTTCCCTTCAGAAGCTGAAGTAGGATTTCTAAAGAAAAATGAAGATCAAAGACAAAAGCAACCTCCCATTGTGTCTCAGAAGAGGAAACAAAAATGTGTAAAATTACTAAATCTGGAAACAGAAGCAAGAGAGCAGGTTTAAGGAAACAGAAGAAAACGCAGCTGTTGCTTGGGTACCAGCTGAAGAAAGGATAAAAGCAAACCAGATCTCAGCATCCCTCCCTGATACATCTGATCAGCATGAAATATGTCCAGGGAAACACTGAAGTTACTCTCAGTTGTTACAGATATAATTGAAGCTCTGGGCAAACCCTAGATACTCATGTGAAGGAAGAAATTTAATATGCAAAACTACTGAAACAGCATCACATCTTCAAAAGTCTAAGAATAGCTCTAAGGTTTTTTTAAGGCTCCTATTAAAATAAGCTGCTTTAAAAATACATACAAAACCAGCAGAAAAATACCTCCCAACTTTTTCAGTATAAAACAGGCAAACTAACATCTGCTTTACTATTTGCCTGTTAATTACCAGAACTGAGAGCACATTACAATGGCGGAACTGGCAGGAAACAAACAAAAAACCTGACAAGAAATCGCCATGGCACAGCTTGTAGTCCCGTGGCTCATGAACTATGAGAACTCCCACGAAAACACTGATAACTTAAAACCAGCAACAAAAAAATCTGTCATCAGTGTGATAAAAGGAATTATCACGTAAATTTTGAAGGTCTGGGGTTTTTTGTGTGTGTGTTTTGGCATTTTTTACATATATTTACACTCAGCATTAAAGAGCAAAAAGATAAATGCACAGTATTTTACAGAAACAGCCAGTCAGATTGCTTTTGAAAGCACAAAAAAAAAGGTAATAAGTTAAAACAGACTTTAAAACTTTTCAAGCAATTTAACTATTTCTCAGTAGAGAGTAGTGAATTCACAACAAACTACCCCTTGTTTTTTTCTTGCTGGCTATACTAGCACCTCTCTACTAACACTTTGTTCTGTGTAGAATGGAACACAAACAGGCAAAACCTGAGATAAATTTTCCCTCTTTTTGTCTCATCCCACTGCCCAAGAAATTACTTCTCTTCTGGACTATTTCTGCCACTGGTGGTTTAGCGGTCACCAAGGCATCTGGCATTACATATGTTGTACATCATATATTATCATCACTTGATATCCTCGTGCTGATACTGCCACTGAGTTGCTTCAATAGTAAGGTCTACTCAAATAAAAGATTAAAATGTATTCTCCAGCCATAGCCTTCAAAGGTTACCTAGGTCATCATGGTAGCCATTTAGCAAATTAAATGCCATTTAAAAGAGCAGCTAAGACAGGTAGACAGAATATTCCGCTCCGAGGTTATAAAATGGTTCATTTTGATAGTCGCAAATAACATTTTCCAGAGAAACTGTGATCAGCTGGCAGAAAGAACCAAACAACCAGCAAATCACCTATTTTAAAAGTTATGGTGAGTGACCATTTATTCCTAGTAACCTGCCTGGTAAGCGCTCCAGGCCCACCAGATTACAGTGTTATTTCAGCCTTGCACTCAGCTCTGGAAAGTGTCAGTCATTTATGGATATGAGCATGAACACCCAAATGTTTTCATCTAAAAAACAAACAAACAAAACCCTATTGAAAAAAACTGTAATTGAGAAAATTATGATGCATCAATTTAAAAGTTCGGGGTCATTTGCTCCAGAATTTACACCAGCACAAATTTGGTTTAATGCATGAGTATAAGGCAGAAGCAGTATTTTAATCAGACAGACAGACGAGAAAAGCCTTGAATTTCCTGCAAAATTCCAGGCTGCTGACAAATCTAAACTGTAGTGTTTCTGTGATAGTCACCCAGAAACTCAACAGATCCACGCAAATGATCACTGGGGGATTTTGTGCCTTGAAATCCATGAAATTGGGATTTATTTTTTTTGTAGTTGAATACACAGTTTAAGTTTAAATTAAGTTAGCAGAAATGACAGATGATTTTCAAGTGAAAGAATCTCTAGGAATTCCTATTTCTATAACTCTCCCTCAAAACTTTCACTATAAGGTGTAGTAAGATGGTTGTGTACTTTACTAAGAACCTCAGTATACATGGTACTAAAAAACAAGACCCTGTAAATATTGACCCTTGAAATGAAGCCATTACAGCATTCTTCCCATTCAGATAATTTTACTGCCATCAACAATACAATTAATCCAATATGCCTTGCTGACCTGTCAGTTATTGCCATGGTGAACAATTCATTTCCAAGAACTCAGCAGACCCTGCCAATCCCCATGAGCACAGGAACAGGAAGGAGCTGGATCACGGCACCAGCCTGGCACTGCCAGATCCTCTAGGGATGGAAATAGTTGTTCTGTCACCACTTCACCTACAATTGTGCATCTGGGTTTCCTGTGGAGAGTCTCCACATAAAATACTCAATGATTCTCCTGGTCTGCCTGTTTCATGCCCTGTGATGCCACTGCATCTTCAGAACCTTTACAGGAGAAAATTTAGTGCAGCATCAGGACTAATTGAGTTGCCTAATCAGGCCAGAGCCACTGTACAGCATCTCATGGTGAATCACATGGGAACGTGGAAACAGGAATAATCTCCACAAAATGAATCCTAATGCCAGCTTGCTTCACTACTCCTTCATTATTCCAGCACGAATAAAGAACAAAGGAGACAAAGATAAATTCCATTGTTTTATCCATGAATAAACCTCCAGGTGGTTGTGCTTATGTTAATTTCTGATGCTGAACTGTAGCTTTTCTGTTTTTCTGCAAAGCATTAAGTATAGAAGTTGTTTCATATGTGCTCACACTGGCCTTTGTTTCCCAGTGGGAATCTCATCACAGCTTTAGCGGGAGCTTTAAAAGCTGCCAAGCAGTTTTGAAAACACCCCTGTAAGTGCTTAGCCACAACTGCTTTTGGTATAAATAAGCAAAATATTTACTTACAAAGCATAAAGTCAAAAACATGCTGTGGCAACTAAATAAATCTGGTAATCCATTCTGAATACAAAGACTGATTTCAAGCCATCAAAGCCTGTCAAAATGCACTTACTGGGTTGAACATTCTTATAATATTAACCATCATTTTTCATTGTAAGCCACCTACTCATAAGCTGTAATAGATGAAATACATGATCCTAGATAAATAAATTTTGCTGCTGGGAAGAAGGGAAATTGTTAAATTTAGTTTCAAATACCTGATGTGTTCAGTTAGGAAGATTAACACATTATTAAAAGGGTTCAGTTATCAAAATGTATCTACCCAGCTTTATATAGAACTCATCTATATCATACAGAGAGAACAATCAGCACATAAGGATAATATCTTGTGTAAGAATATTTTGTCTTTCCTGGAGTAGACAAATAACACTGCTTATTTGACAATGTTTATAAGCACATACTTCCCCTCACAAAGATACTGAAGAGTTAAACTATTCTTGCAAGAGAATTAAGAGTATCTAAGGGGCATTGTTCAAAGTCAGGCAAGAAAACAGGGCAAGCGGGCGTGATCCTGCAAAGTGATGGGAAACTGGGAGGAGACACAGCCAGGACAGCTGACCCCAACTGACCCAAGGGATATTCTGACATTATGCTCAGTATGTCAAAGACGGGGAATAAGGAGGAAGGAGGGATGTTTGGAGTGATGGTGTTTGTCTTCCCAAGGCATGTGGGATGGAGCCCTGCTCTCCTGGAGGTGGCTGAACACCTGCCTGCCCATAGGAAGCAGTGAATTAATTCCTTGTTTTGCTTTGCCTGCGTGTGCAGCTTTTGCTTTCCCTATTAAACTGTCATTATCTCAGCCCATGACTTTTCCAGCTTTTACCCTTCCAATTCTCTCCCCAATCCCACTGGTAGGGGAGTGAGCGAGCGCCCATGTGGTGTTTGGGTTTTGCCTGGGGTTAAACCACGGTATGTGATACCCAGGCTAAGTGACGGTTTGGATTTGCAAGGTTTATTAAGTAATATATTGGCATCATGTCCGCATGTACATCAGAAAGTACAGTCATTTTCACAGCTTTGTATTTACACAAATATCACACCCAGATCCACAACCCCAAATCCCGTTAAGGGATGGTTTCAAGTGCGTAACATGGCTTGTTATCCCAGTCCTTGACGGTCATGTCACTTGACTTTTCCTTTTATGCAATCCCTGTGTTGAATGTGCTACACAATATAGTGACCAGATTGGTAATCCTCATGTTTGTTATATTCAGTGATGCACATTGACATTTTGTTGTAAAAAATAACTGAAAGACTACACAATGTAGCAAAACCTAAGAAGGCAACCTTTCCTTTCAGAGCCGGAAGCCATTACAAGCAGAACCGGACTCTTCCTGAGATAAACACAAGTGTAAAGAGCCACCAGCATGAATCAGCTTCCCAAGGCGGCACTAAAAGTGCCTGCAAGCCTTGCTAAAATTCCCCCTGCTCCCTAACATCACTGCAGGCAAAAATCCTACCAATGAGACATGTGGGTATGAACTTGGAAATCCGTAGAGTGGACAAAATAAACAGCAGATCTAAACTCCTGTTTTCCAAACTTTCAGCACATGACCTTGGAACACTTTAACAGTTAAAAAGAAAATCTCATTTGTCTTAAAAGGAAAACACCTGCCAGCTTCTCTGCACCTTTTTTGAAACTGCTGACCTGCAAGCATTTCAAGATCATAGATAGGATCTTATTTGTCAAACTGGTGAATAATATTCCCCCAAAGCTTTCATGATGCTCATTTTCCTAAGGCATTTACAGGGTAAGATAGCAGAGAGCACTGTCAGATGGTTGCTATTTCAGACTCAGATACCAAGAAAGGCTTAGCACTAACAGGAAAATGCAGATGCCCTGTGACACGTGTGGGATGATGTCAATGAACCAGGACCTGGCCACAGGATGCCAGCATCCAGATGTTCAGTCTGAGCCAAGGCATTCACAGAAATAAGTGCTGACGTAGATAAAACAAAGGCATTTACTTCTAAAGCAGGAGGTGTATCCAGTGCTGCTATGATAAAAGCAAGGCCGTGAACCCCAAGGGTAGCACATCACTAGTTGCTACACAAAGTACCACTTAGCTGATGGATATTTATTTTAACAGCGTGACTTAATGAAAAGATACGTTTTAGAGATCTTAAAATTGTATGTCATGGATCTCTCTCACAGTAATTTAATAGAAAGAGATAACTACATATCCATCTCAACATCTATTTATCCTTAAGCATCACTTCTTGCTCCTTTTCTCTGCAAGTACAGGGTAAAATGTAGCAGCAGTCAAAAATCAATACCAGCTCCTGAAGAAACAGCACCGCTCCACACTAGGTGCTACTGAAGTCAGTTAAAAAAGCACCCACAGTTATCTGCTACGGAAAGTCCAACTGATACAAGCCTAAGCCTCCATCAAATCTCTGTGGATGTACCAACGAATGTCCCAGCCACTTCTGTGGGGCTCTGCTGAGAGACGTGAACTTCCACACACAGCAGTAAATTAAGATCACGGTTCCATCTCGTGTGCTTTTTCATGCCTTAAATGATTTTTGAGTGTATAAAACATGTCTTGTTTGCTGTCATTCTTGTTCCCTGTCGTTATTCTATCCCTGTTGCTGGTAAACAAAACACATGGTTTTATGTATATATGGTCCCACTTTTTTTTTCCTTATATTTACACTCTTGGATTTATAAGTTAAGAAACAACAATACTAATTAAATGCATTTGCATGTGATCTGAAAAGACAAAAAAATAATCTATAGAATAACTGAATTTTAAGAGTCTAAAACATTGTGGAACCAAGATTTAAAAAAAAAAAAATGATAGGACTCAGGAACTCGAAATGGATTTTATCTTCCGATGCTGATTATAAAAAAATGGACATGCTTATCTCCACATGGCTTGTGTAAACAAACAGACCTGGCTGGTGACTTGACTAAACACCAGTTCAAATGATGTTTTTTAAAAACAAAGAAGCAAAAATATAACTCGGATCCTGAACCTGATCCTAACTGCATCATGACTGCAAAAGGAGTAGTGGGGTTTGTTTATTAGATTTGATTTGCAGGACCTGAGAATATTTGTAAGCTTTCAACAGTTCCTTGTTATTTCTCTCTCACGAGTTAAAAGTTACCAGAAAAATAACTAAAGAGGAGAATTTTACCAATAGCATGGGGCAGTATGTTCAGTGGCAGAAAAGCTGATAAACTTTCCTTCTGGAGTAGCAAGAGAGGAGAAATACACCAAAAAATTTAGGAAAGGAAGCTGTAGATTAAAAACCAAGATGCTAGAAAATACATGCTAGGAAAACAAGTGCAAATGCAGGTTAGAAACTTAAACTTTCTTTTTCAGTTTTGACTTTGGCACTTCTTCCCTATGCCTCACTGTGTGCACCACAGGGGTGAGCTCCCTCGGCAGCCTCTTTCCACGGCATTAGAGAGGCTCAAACTCCAAGCACACGAAACGTAGTATTAACCTGCACTTAATTAATAAATTTTAGCTGATCCTTCAAAACATATCACTTTGGATTTTAAGAACTGATCACCTACGGGAGCCAAACCTGATATTAAAGAGTTGTAAGATTGGGCACGTCACGGTCGGTGGGACAGGATCCATCTGGGGCAGCAGGGATGCACAAACCTTTACCCTTCTATTCCCGGGGCTCGCGAGCGTCATCTCTAAATGTAGCGCTCAATCCTGCACCGACGGTGCCTGGACCAGTGTGTGTCCGCTAAACTACAAAACCGAAAGCTTTTCCAAACCAGTTTCACAGCGGAACCGCTCCCGATCCCCTCGATGGGGACAGTCAGTCCCTCGCACCAGCACGTTTCCCATATGCAGCCCAGCATTAACTTCCCGGATCCAATCTGTTGGGCGAGTGAACCCATAATCCCAGAGATGCGCATCCCTTCCTAGACGGATTTGGGGGGTTTCCTCAGCTCCCGCCGCCCCCCGGCCCCACTCACTTGTCCAGCCAGAAGGTCCATGGCGAGTGCAGCGGCAGCCCCGGCGCGTCCCGCTCGGGGGGGCTGAGCGACAGCTCCCCGGGCGGGCGGGGGGGCGGGGGGGG
>VZTF01001529.1:497937-533257 GCA_013397755.1 Cnemophilus loriae | reverse complement strand
GGTGAGCGGGACTCGGGCTTGGACGAGAGACAGGGGAGGGACAGAGAGACGGGAACAAGGTGCGACGGGAAGGACAGACAGACGGGCAAGAGGCAGGGTGGTGACAGCGATGGACGTGGTCAGGGGCCCATTGGAGAGCATGGGTGGCTTCCCAAAGGGGCACAGGCGCTCGCTCCATCCCGTCAGTGCCTCTCCTGCGGGGCATAGCTGAAGGGAATCGCTGATCTGCTTCCTGAGACCTTTACGACAACCCACGGCCACAAGGCGTTGGGACACACGGGGTACCCAGTGCCACCACCCTGCACCGCGGCGCTGCTGGCAGCCCCTTCTCTGCACACACACAGGTCACACCGCAGACCTGACAAGTCTCTGGGGCTGCCTTACTGAGCAAAATAACCTTCATGCTCAGTTTGGCTTGGCAATGCTGAGCAAAACACTAAATCTTTCTAAAAACCCAAGTTTTAACACAAAACATTTTCTACATTCACACAGTGAAGGGATGGCTACTGTGCAGACTGACCATGGATGGAGACAGTGCAACATCAAACCTTTCCAGACTTGAGAGATAATAATTTCTCTGTTTTCCCATCTTCTCTACAGCCCATTTAATTTACATGCCTGGTTTTACAGAGATGTTCCTCACAATCGAACATGGACATGTGCAAAATCCCTCACATTATTTTTAGAATAGTATTTTTTAAATTAAGATTCTCCCCATTGGGACTGTGCACAATAGTAAAGTTAAACACCCACATAAGTGATAACAGGATCAAAGACCATGAATCACATAGATTTCTTTGCAAGCACATTTGGTAGGATGAATAATTTTATATATACTTCATCCTGAAAGAAAAATCAATAAAGACACACTCCTTTAAAGAAATAAAAATCAAACAGTAAGAAAGGGCAGAGTTCACCCATAAAAAGCAGTCTGCACAGTGACAATGAAGAAACAAAAAGTTAATGATTATGTTGTACAGATGGAAAATGCAAACTGCTAGTCCGAATTAAATAAGATCTGCAAAACCAGTTGCACCATCTCTTGCAACTTAATTTATTCTTCTTTAAATAGAAGCCAGATAATGACCATTTGGGAGAGCGTGAAATCTAAAAATTCATTGGTATGCCCACTCTGAGATTTTCTCTCTATTTTAATGATAAGCCCACCAAAAATGTTAATCCTGAAAAAAACCCTACAATAAATGGCTGTATCTAGGCATAGATTTTCTCAGACGAACTTGAGAAGACAGGAGGAGAGGAGGAGAGCGCTAATTTCTTATGACCCTAAAGGGCCACATCTTGCCTCTGTGACTGCCAATGACACCCTCCATGCCTAACACATTTTTGGTGTCCTCTGCTGAGGTTGCCAACACACTATTAAATTTTGGATATGCAGCAGCATCACTCTGGAAATAAGGCCAAGCCCACTAGACTGTATTACAAAAACTAACTTTGAATCCAGCACCTGCCTCTGATGGAACCATACGCTTCGCTGAAAACCTCCAGATTCCATTAAGAAGGAGCTGCTCATCAGTTAAAACATTACAGCTCATGCTGAAAACAAATCATTCTGTTATAAACAACCTGGGCTGCAAGGAACGCTATAGAAATAAAACCCCCACACCTCTGAGACACGGAGTGAGAGCCAGGAGGCACAGCCTGTATCATTATTCCAAAAGAGATATGTAAAGCCTCCGTTTATTCCTTATTTACATCGGTAAATACCAGGCTTCACAGTGGCACAAGGAACGTTGTGGGAATCTCAACTAACAGTAAATTAATTTGGTTGTGGAGGAAGGGCAATCACAGGATGCATCAAATTAACGCATCCTTTGCCTACAGAGATTTCTAAGAAGTCGTGACACAGAGGAAAAAAAGAGTCTCCTGAGATGAATCTCACAAGGAAAAATGATCACGAGCACAGCATCCTGATTCTGCTCAGCTACCTCATGCTGCCAGCACACCTTGAGTGAAATAATTTCAGAGATTAAAAATCCCAGGAAGTTATTACTGCTTTCAGAGAGGTATTTATAGGACTTGAATTAAAAATGTATTTTATCGATGTTTGCTATATATTTGGAAGGTTTCTTTTTAAGGAAACCCTGGTGATGCCTCCTGTGCTCTTGTACCTTCTCAAGCAGCTTTACTAGAAGCAAACTGTGTTATGGTGCAGCCCTGTGTGACAAGATGGTGCAGAGATGAGTTGCTTAAAGCTCACCACCACAGAAAAGGCTTCTGGCTCCATTCCTCACATCTCCTCCCAGCCACATCTTCCTTTCCCTTGCACAGCTCTCCAGGTAAGCTGGTAATTTTCTGCTAAGGCCTTACAAAGCAGGACTGTGGGGCAGAGAGCAGGAGTCAGCTGGTGGATTAGCTCAGCTCATCTCCAATGGCTAACAGCTGAAATTTTCCCAGGTAACAACTGGGGAGAGAAAAACCCCAACAAACTGGAGTGGGGAATACTGCTCTCCCCCATATTATGTGCTCCTAGCACTGCTTGTCTGCACCCAGTTTCAGGCACCTGAACCTTTTTGCCACACAAAGGCCCAAGTTGCCCCATGCTGGGGTGAATTAGAGCTGAAGAAGGCACGTTATAGCCAGAAGAAACAATAAATACTTCATACGTCTTTCCATGGTTTTATTTGAGATTTAAATCCCTACCCTTATAATCCTTGCTGATCCCAAAATCTTGACAGCAATGGGTACATTACATGTGCTTGAAACATTATTTGCCTGTTCCAGTAGATTTTGCTGTAGTCCCTGCTCTCAGCTGGTGCAGGAAATCTCCCTGCTACAATACAATGGTGTTTTGAAGGGGCAGAATGCCTCTTTAAACCATCAAGACCTTCCTTTCCCCTGCTGACAGCTGTGCACCATCACTGTGGCAACTACAATGCCTGCATACATGAGAAATATTAGGCAAGCATTAGGCTTATTTTAGCTATATTCTAATGCAGTGCAGCACCTGGAAGGGAAGAAGGGAACGAGCACCATATGAGCAGTCACAGTGCATTTCCACCCTGGAAGTGTTCCACAGCTGTCTGAGGCGACAGGTACCACACCTTAAAAAACATCTAAGAGATAACCTGCATTTGTTCAGTGCTCCTGACACAAAATGAATGGTGTGAAACCTTAGCTAGACCTCTCTCCAGCTGAAGATCCTCTTTTTCACTCTGAGGCAGAGCTGGTTGGAACATAAACCTTCCTGGACTTGAGGGATGGCTGGAGCACAAGCCTCGGCTGCTGTGCCCAGCTGCTGCCGCTGCTGCCTCACAGCCTGAGCCAACAGCCATGAAATGTAATTTCTCTACCAAACGCTGGTGTCACGATCACTTGCTCTTGAAACACTGCCTGGGACTTCAGAAGCATATTAAGTAACACAGGGGCTGCTTCTGAGAGGTTCCCAGGAAGATAAACTGATCAACTGAGAGCCAAAGCAGAGGTGAGGATGAAGGGATTTTAGTTGATATTTGCTTCCAGAGGCTTAAATAAATGTTTTTTAAACCCTAAAACACGATATTAAAGTGTTGAATCCCAATGCTTTTGGCAAAAGCTCTCTCATCTAGGAATGATTTCATATCAGCCAAGCTGTTAAGCAGAGGTTGTCATGGAAACAAGTTTTATTCAAATGATATGGCCAGAGATATACTGTATTTAGTGAGTTCTTCATTTGCTGCATATCGGGAACATGTCAGAACTAAATGATGTTGCGTAACTTTGTTTTCTTAAAAACAACCTGGCTCACTGCCCCTGTTTTTCTGACAGGCTTGTGTCCAGTCCTGCCTGGGACAGAAGGTTTTCCACACAGTACCTGCTCCACGGGAGAGGTTCCTCAAGCAGCTGGTGCCTGCAAGATCCCAGAGAAGTCTTCCTTCAAATACACAAACCTGCCCAAGTCAAACAAGCAGAGGAACCTTTCCTCAGCTTCTATAACTGACATAACCATTCACTAGTCTAAAAAGAAATGCAGTTCAACCAGCTCCTTTCCTCCCTTACTAAAAAAGTTCCTACAGATGCATTTTGAAAGTCTAAAAAAATATCTATACAATTACATAAAAATAAAGCCAGTTCATGTGATGGTGGGCATCTCATAAGTGTCCTTGTAAACACAGGAATCCTATTAACTTACTGTTGGTGACTGATAGCAAACAAATCTCAGAAAGGACATGTGCACACTAAACTTGTACCTCTGCTTTTTTAGCTGTAGAGATGTCAAAAAGTACAGGAACTTTGTCCACATCCTAGGAATAAACGCATATATTTTTTTTAATATAACAAAAATAAATGGAATAGTTCTTGCTGAAGTCATAAACTAAAATAAAGTCAGCTTTGGCCAAGCTTTCTGTGTAGAAACTTGATCCTGAAGAGTGAAAACAAAAATGAAATACAAAATTGGCTCCAAAATCACTCTCATGGAAACCACTGTGCAGACTTTATGGAGCAGCATCCAAAGGAAGGTGGTTTAACCTCTCCCAAGGGACCAAGATTCCTGATTGCCCAACAGAAGCTGAGCATTAAGTAAAAGGCAAACAAAAGTAAAACCTTACCCTTACAGTTGTTACATAACTGAACATTCTGTAAAATGCTTCATGGGAAGGCGATGGCATCTCACGACGTCCTGTGAAAATGGAACGGGAGCTTGCTAACTTCTGGGGCAGGTGATCCTAGATTTCTCCAGGCTTTCTAATTACAGTTAATAAAGGAAAAAATGGGTCCAACAGCTCTTTTGGTGTATTAAAAGCAAATCACAGGATGGAGTTCTGCCAGATATGAGCATGAAGAAGGCAGTACCTACCTCAAGTTAGTGTACAAGTTGGAAAGACATCAGTCTTTCCAGGATCCTTGATGCATTCCAGAATCACAGCTCTCTCTGGTTACCACCACTTGTGACGGAAGGCTGAGCCTCATCCAAAACCCTTTACAGTTAAATAAGGGCATAGATTGACTTCATCGTGCTTTAGATTAGAGCTTTATTTCTTTACCCAGCCATCTTTGGGGAGCTGAACTGGCTTAACCCAGCATCCAATCCATGCACCAGGTATTAAGAGACTGGAATTTCCTACTTAGCTTTGGATACTGGGCTTCTGCTTTCATCCTTCCCTGTTCCCCACACTTGGAAAGCACTGGGACTCTCTGAGGTGCTAAAGAGATGCCCAGCAAAGGTGAGGTCAGGAGCATAAATGCAAGAAACCTGACAGACCTCAAAGTTAAGTTATATGTTGGAAACAAACTCAAAACATCTTGCTTTTCCTGGTTTTCCAGTAAAATATCTACAGTGTTTCACTTAGATATTGCTTCCCCAAACATGAGAATCTCAAAATAGCACCGTCCTCAATGCTATTCTGTGTCATAATGTTATTGGCACCACATCTGGCATTGGCTTTGATGTGAAACATGAGCTTAAATACTGATCTTTTTTTTACAGGCTTCCTAGTGTACAGCTGAAGGAAACAATGTGCAAGAGTCACATCCTACACACTGCACAAACCGTGTTAGCCTGGACTGCAGAGTGAGCCTGGGATGGAACCCCCTCACTACTATGGATATTGTAAAAAATAAGTATCTTCTAACATATAAAAATTACAGGACATAATATTTTTATACAAGCTCGCTGCTCTGTGGTTCAGCTCATGGGGGTCATTCCACTTTCTGCATCACACCATCACTTTTGGTACCTGTCCAAACAAGCAAAGCAAAGGCCCCCTCTGGAAATAAACCACTAGAGGGAGACTGACTTCAGCAATGGAACACCCACAGAGAGAAAATCCTGCACATCCATTTAAAAAACCAAAAGATTTGGGTCAAAATTGCTCTTTGTGTTTCTTCTTCACGCATAAAAGTGGCTGAAATTAAAGGGTCAAGTTTGGCTTCATCAAGGTAAACTGAGGGAACATCATATAAATGGGATCAGGTAGTCACGTATTCTTCTACTGTTTGTAAGAGAGGTTAGGCCAACTCTATTAAAAAAAAACACACCAAAAAATAACCCAGCCACTGAAAATACTAATAGCTGTATCCTAGCAACATCACAGATTCCATGTGGACTTTGTTCTGGAGTCTACAGTCCTATTTCATCAAAATTATTGACTTTCTCAAAGTCTCTAAACGACCATCAAAAAAACAGTTAGTGCTTAAAAAATACAAACATTTAATTAGTCACATTAATAAGAAAAAACGAAGAGCAGCATTGCGTGCTAGTGCTCCCTTTTCATGAAGCTCAATTTAGCTTCCTTTGAAATCAATGTCAAAATTCCCACTTTATTCACTGGTGGCAGAGCCTCTCCTTCGAGGAGAAAAGCTGGAAATGGCCCTGCAGAACTTGGCAGATGAGGTTTGTTTCCCAGGCTGAGCTCACACATTGCACGGATAGAATTCATGCAGCTCTCCGTGATCCTCCCAGTCGTCATGTCCTTATTGCAAAGGTAAATCAGTTGGCATGCCAGTGGCATCCAGAGGCTTTCTACAAGGCTTTTGTGCTATGCATATAACCAGTCTCCTTTTTTTCCCCTAAGATTTGTTTTTGTTTAACCCCAAAAATTTTTTTCAAGATCTCAAAAAATGTGGAATCTTGCTGGATCTTCCCAAAAGCCCAGGCCCTGCTCCTCTCATGTATGAAGACTTCAGGTTTAACACAGCTCTGGGAGGTTTTTCCTCATCCGTCCTGCATCACTGAAGTGACCTTTGTTAGATAAAATGCAAGGGCAAAAGACCAAATAAATAAAAAATGAAACGACCCAACCCTTCCAAAGAAAAACTCTTTGCACAAAAGGAATGCCTAAGAATAAACCCAATCCCAAACAAAGAAGCTCTTACCCTTAACAACTTGCATGATGATCCAAGGAATCCTGGGGCATTTTGGCATATAACTCAGGGTTTGGGCAGACTCAGATTTTGGTCACAATTTTCACTCAGCTCCAAAGTACATCACAGCTTTTCTGACAGTTTTCATCTGTTATTCCAAGCTCTACTTCAACAAGTTAGCAAGACCTTTTACCAGAGAGAAAGCACTATTAAAAGAATATTCTCCTTTTCATCATTCTGCCTTAAAAGCTCAATTGATAGGATAGTCTGGTGAAAAATGTTTCTCACACTTTACTTAGCCCACAAAGTTGGTCGAGACCCACCAACACTTTAAAACTGCAAAACCTTTTAATGTGCTGNAGCTCAATTGATAGGATAGTCTGGTGAAAAATGTTTCTCACACTTTACTTAGCCCACAAAGTTGGTTGAGACCCACCAACACTTTAATGTTGCTTTAAGGTTGCAAAACCTTTTAATGTGCTATTCCTACAGTTCAAAGTTAAATGACAAGAGAACGCCTTTGTCGAAGAAGCGATTTAAATGCAGAAGGGTCAGTTAGTGACTTTCAGCCCGTGAGCATGAATCTGGTGATGGCTGGATTTGAATTCCAGGCATGGCACTGAATTGTCTGTGCTGCTCCAGCAGCGGTGGTGGAGAGCCTTGTCCTGACCTCACGGTGTCACGGGAACACGCTGCCGGATCAGCATCCCACTCCAACACCCCAGCAAGGGCGTTATCTCAACAGACAACACCCGATTAACTATGAATTTAGCATTCAAGCAGTGTTCATGGACTCTCTGGTACAGTTAAATCTCACAGTTTTAGTCACACCGAAGGTTTTTACATTGCTCATCCTTTCATCTCCACCAGCTGTGGGGGGAAGGGGCCATAGGCAAGGAGGGGATATCCATTTGCACAGAGTGCCGAAATAAGGGAGTAGTTCTGGCTTCATCTAAGCTGTGCACAGGTGTAAACCAACAGGAAAAGTAACATATAAGGACAATGGAGCAGCAAAGAAATCAGATTTCAGATTTTTATCTACTCAAATTAAAAGATGGTATCAGAAGGTACTTCCAGCACCTCAAATAACTCTCCCTGATGACTAGATTAATTCCAAAACTGCTCCAAGGAGAGCAACTGAACAAAAATTTGAGAGCTGCATACCAAATTCTGCTCCTAGTTATGCCTTGAAAGAGAGCTGTTTGGCTAATTTATACCTGGGTGAAAGGGGAGGAATAAAGTAAAATACATAGTAAGGATGGATACGCTTTGACTAGTCAAGCAGATTTGATTTGAAGGCTCTCTCTAGCATTTAGTAGGAGTAGCAACCTCAGCCTGATGGCCAGTTGCAATGGAATTGCTTTTGATGGTAGACACTGCAGACAATGAGTGGAGAACAGCAAGGGCTGAATTCATACAAAGAAAATAAAAACTTGCCTTCACAGTGGCTTTGCAAGTGAACTTTCAGTTGTGCATTACCTCCACTTTTTTTTTACCCAGTGAATTTTCTAGACAGACATTCACAGTAGGTCTATCCAAAAGCAAAGAGAAGATAGCAATGGAAATAAGTTGTCCAATGACCAACACAGCCACCTTTTGTTCTGAAGCTGCCCACGCTGTCCACAGTGAATTTCCTGTTGGGTGCCAAAGGCCATTTCGCTGTGATGAGGGTGGTGGATTCATCCTGTACAGATGAGACTGCACAACCTCAGTGCAGGGAACGTGCTTTGTGAGGGTTGATGTCACTCACGCAGGGAGATGTGACAACAGCGAGTAAAGCCTGGTGTTGCCTGCTTGTCCCACTGCCTGGTTTTATCTCACCCTGTGGAGATGGCTGCAGCACGCACATGTACACGTGTAATTAGGAACACACTTACTTCAAGACTTTACAGCCCTTCCTGCTAACAAAGAACCTGGGCCTGAGAAGCACCACAGAGTAGCAGAGCTGTCTGAGTAGCAGAGCCAAGGGCTGGCAGTGCTCCTAAAGGCAATAAGCTGCTTATCTCTGGCCTAAGGAGTTTATAGCACCCATGTATCCCCAAAAGCTCATTAGCTCCTCAGCAAGCAGCTGAGACATTAGATGCACAAGCAGAAAGCAGAGGCTTGAGTTTGCTCCAGCACAGATAAAACTTCTGGGCTTGGCTAGTCTGCAGCAGGCTGGTTCAATAGCCTGAAGCAGTCCCACTTATGTATAAACTGGAGAAAGCCTGATCTTGTGAAATGCTCCTTAGTGTCTGGCTTTGCTGGTAGGAGTGTGTGTAGCTAAAACTCAGCCCTGCCATGAGGCTGCACCCACTTCCCTGGCAGCCACCAAGAGCCAGAACCGGCATCTGGCAGCATCGGTAGCAGAGGAAGCCACGTGCCCTGACACAGCCTCACATTGCATCTGCTTCTCCCTTGCCCTGCACTCCTCCATCACTCACTGCCTCTAGGACAGAGGAGGGGGAATGCAACCCAAGCAGCTGGCCTGCATCCCATGAAAGACAACTATGGATACAGGAAGAGAAGGACAGGGAAATCTGTGCCTGGGGAGATTTTAAAGGAATGGCTTTTCGTAACTTTCTCAGCATGTCCATGGGACTGGATAGCAGCTACGAGCTCCTGTAGAAAGCCATCATGTCAGGGATATTTCCTGTCTCACAGCAGCTATTCCTCATGTCACAAGGGAGGTCTTCCACAAAGGAGCTGCTTCTGAAGAACAGCATGTCACCAACAATTCAGCAGGTTAAGTTTAGCAGAGACAGTGATAGAAGTGAGCAGGAAGGAGCTATTCTTCCCCTCTGCTTTTCTTCCCTCTCCATTGAGCAAAGCCTTTAAAGACCAGGTCCCTTTGCAGAAGGCCACAGAACTTTAAGCAAGTGGCATGCATGGAGGCTTTCACAGCCATGATACCTGTGTCTGGTTATTTCCAGTCAAAATAATCTCCTACTCAATTATGGAGAAGAATAGAGAAGCTCAGCCTGACTCACAATCACATGGGGGAAAAATGAGAGGAGTTGTTCAAGTTCAAAACGTTCATCTTGCTGTGGAGGAGGATTAGTACTGCTGTGGAAGGAGGCTTTCTCTCCCCCTGCAACAGCACAGCACTAAGGGATGGAAAAGACCCGAGTCCACTTCCCTGCTGTGCCAAATATACTCCTCCGTTCTTCCCTCCTCCCTCCCCAAGAGAGCATATGAAGTATTAAACAGCCAGGAATAAGCCCTTGAAAAATGTGATCGCTAGCTGTCAGATACCCCTCTGCCAGAGAGATGCAGCTCTGTGACTGCAGATCCTCTGCTGCCATCCGGGAAATCAGGACTCAACAGTGACATTAATAGTCCCATCCACTCTGGTGTCATCTGTACATTTTGCACTACTGTGCTAATAATTATGTGAACAAAACCACATCCAAAATCCTTCATTAGTGTTTTGCTGAGCACAGATCTGGGCTCTGCTGGCCCACGCCCTTCCCAGCCTGATGGCAGTGCCCAGTGCCCCATTCCCAACCTGACATCTGGATCCTCTGCAAGCAAAAGGCACAGTGGACATTTTTCAGCATTGATTTAAATCTGTTTTCATTTCACTGGCAAGTACCCTGGCTGTGCCCTGGTTACAGAGGGCAAGCATGGCTCCCGTGCAGAGCAGTCATTTTGGGTAGTACTGTAAATTTTGCAGATTTTAATCTTCTCACACTGTTTTCACATTACCCAGTGCCCAAACATTACCCTAATGTGTCATCTTCTGTTCAGTCATTGCCACAAAGTATTATCATGATCCTTGTAAACACCCACAAACCTGCCTCATTAGCTCCTGGCACTCCCTCCTCCCCTTCCAGGGATGACTGATAGCCACCGTTATGCCGATGCCATTCCCTCGGCTGCAACCTCGTGGTTGGCTCATTCTCCCCCTTCTCTAGGGTTCGTATCAGCTCTCTCTCCCATTGCACCGTTGGATTTTAAGTTTCCTTGGCAAAAGGACAGCTTTTTGTTTTGCTTGTGTAGCACCCTGGTCCCTGACTCGCCTCACTAGGTGCAAAGATAACACAAATAATGAGTGTCATCCAGAGAGCTTTCTGGGAATTACAGGAAGCTGGGAAGGAGGACCTTTAATCTTTTTGTGCCAGATCCAACTCAAGCCTCTGTTATCCCTTTTTACTCCAGACTGACCTTTCCATCTCCTTGATTGCGAAGCCTGAAAACTTTTCCTTGCCTGAATTATCTGTGACAGCAAAATTGCTTTGGCTGACTGCTCTCACCTGTCCTGCCTCCCTGTGGCGTGTCAGCCATGGTGGAGCTCTGGGATTGTCCTTCAGGCATGTCCACACATTTCCTACTTCTTCCCTTACATCATACCAGGGACAACATTGATTTCTACTACAGTATTACAGGGGTGCAGGACACTTCTTTTTCCAGAAACGTTATGCAGAGCTCGCAGCCACAGGAACACAAATAAAACCACTAATAGTAAATAGATAAGGATTTGGGAAGCACACCGGTGACTGATAGAAAGAAGGCAATATGCCACAGTATTTGCTGTAAGAGTCCCTATTTCAGCTGTCTTTCCCGTTCAAGGCAGTGAGAGGAGAACATGAAGAGGCAGCCAATTCAAGTAAAGCACACTGAAAGGTCAGAGGAATCCATCTAGCTTGTGCAGCACCATTTTGTAAGCAGAGAATAGCTCTTCATTAAACTCGTTTTGTGAAAGTGATTGAAGGGAGAAAGGAAAATAGCTTAACACTCTCACTGCAATCTCTGGGAATTACCTGTTCCCCACGACTGCTGTGATGGGTCTGGCTTTTGTCTGGCTGTGCCCAAATCAATGGACACACAGTGTTTCCAGCCCCCGCCAGGGCACTGGAGGCAGGAGCTGTGTGTTTCAGTGTCCAGGGGTACACCCACGCACAGAGGTGTCCCTGCTTGGCTGGGGGCTGGACACCTGGCAGAGCCAAGCAGCACTGAAGATGAAGGCTTTGCCATATGGACATTGGGGCAGTCCCTGCTGCTCCTTTTGATTCTCAGTGGTTGACACTTCCCCAGGCACCGCAGTCCCTGCAGGTGGGAAGAGCTCCTTGAGCACATCTGCAGCAGCAGAGGGGTTACAAAATACCCTATTTCTACTTTTTATTCAAATGCTGTAAATCTGGCACTGTCCTAATGTCCACGCTGAGACTGAGTCTGGACGAGGAACTTGTTTGAAGTTGATGGGTCTGATGCAAACAAGACATGAAGCAGCCTGAGGTGCTGGCTTGCCTGTGTGGGGTCACCCAGGTGGGGCAGGGAGGCCTCTTCTGCTGGCAGGATGTAACTAACAGGCAGACTTATCCTGGTGGGTCTAATGCCAGGTCAGCCCCTTTGGAAGGCAAGGAGCCTGCTCATATAAAGACTGTTAACCCCCCACCTGCCCCTTATTTTCTCCATTCCTTCTGGCTGTCTCTTTAGTGTCACATCTCTCAGTCAGCCAAATTCTAGGCTCACACCTCCTGTAGCACTATTGGAACAGCCTCATCAGGAAAGCAGCCCTGGGAAAATGGATGGAACACCATTCCCTGCCGGCTTTCTTCTCGCTACAGGTGGAAGAAAGATGAGCTAGCAATTTGCTGCTGGCCTGGCAAGATAGCAGTGAATTACGGCAGCTCCTGAGCCAGCTCAGCTGCGCTGGCGAGCGTTCAGGGAGAGGAGAAACCCTTCCCGCAGGAGCGGAGGAGGGAAGCAGGTGTGTTACTCCCTTTTGTTCACTTGATGGCAGAAATCACAGAGCTGACGCGGGCCATAAGGGCTCCTCTGCTCCTCTGAAAAGCCACATGCCCCCAAGGACAACCGATCCCCGTACTCATGTTTGGCAAAGCACTTTGGCTCCTGGCAGCCTGCCGTGGCGGAGCCTGTTCACGCGGTCCTGTGCTGCACCGGGGGCCAGCGACATCCGCGATGTTCCGGCTCCTCCGCAGACACCGCTCCTGACAGAGGTGCCAGGGCTGCCGAGGGGACACCGCGAACCCGGCACTCGAGTCACTGCATGAATGTGAGAAACGCCTGGAAAATTGCACAAAGCACTGAACAACCCGTGGGCAATTCTCTGTCACAGTAAAACTTCGGTGCAAATGAGAAACCTAACAACTGAAAACAGCTCAGATGCACTGGTAGGAAGCAAAAAGCAGCCTCAAGTATCTACCACCTATTTTTTTTTTTTCCCCTCTCAGGATTTCTTCGGTCTCCTAATACTGCAATAAATAACGGACACAAACCAGATCCAGGGTCAAATGAAGTCCTGTGTGACACAGATTGCCCTCGACACATCTTTGGGCCAAAGTCTGGCTTTGGTTCACCACTGTTAAAATGCCAGAGGTTCAGCAGAGCTACTCTAGATGTCTGGTGGCACGATCAGGGTCAGAGCCTGGTCCCCACTACATGCAGAGAGACTTTCTGAAACCAGCCAGAAAGATCCACTCGAAAGATGCTCCACCAGCCTTCGCTTTTGGGGCTGATGCAGATGATTTAATTGCTACAGTTTCTGGAATAACGCTGCATTTACTGATGGCTTTTAATAGAATGCTCAAAAAGGATTTCAGACGTGTCCTTCACAAGAGGCCATGAAGGAAACTCAGTAATAGTACGATAATTGCATTAGCATCTCCAGTGAGCCCAGGGCCGTGCGTTGGTGCGTGCCTTACAAGGCACGCAGAGAGGCCTTGCCCTACATACACAAGGATGGCAAAGTGGGAGAGAGAGGACAAGGATCTGCATCTCACTGGCCTCAAGTAAACTGCCCGTTATAAACCTGCACCAACAGCACAGGTGCATCAGCAGATGCTCTGTGCTAGTCGGGTCAAGTGTGGTTTATCCAGCTCACAAAACCTGCCCAGCCCTCTGTGTAACTGAGCCTGGGAGTCGCTAATCCCCTGAACAACACAGAAACATGGAGAGCATCCTGTTTGACCTTCTTGGGAACCCTAGCCAGACCGCAAATGACAGGTTCCACTAGGAAACCAAATGTCAGGCTCCTGACTTGCAGAGGCACCTTTTCCTTGATGTTCACACTGAAACATTTGCCCTGTAAGCTTGCTGCAAGCCTCCTTCCCCTGAAACCCCCCCTGCCCAGCAAGGGACAGCACACCCGGATGCTGCACTGCAACAGGTGCTGCCAGACTTGCCTTGCTTGCGAGCAGGAAGTTAAATGGCCATTTAGTATGGCCAAATCTAGCAGAAGCACCCTGGTGACTGTGACACGGGTGTATCACTAATGTGTGGCTATACTGGACCAATACACATGCCATAGATACCAAAACGCGTGTATATGGGCACATATACACCTGATTTACGCCCAGATACACTGTCTCCATCAGCTGTGAACGGCATCATCCTCCCCTGCTCCTCCGGAAGGGGATGCAGGGGATCCCCGCCACGGCCGCTGGAGCCGGACACCTCACCCCACCCCACTGCACCGCACCAAACCTCACCGCACCCCGAGCCCCATCCCAGCACTCGCCCCTGGCGGGAGAAGGGCGGAGGCCGGGGGTCCGGCTGCGGGCGGCTCCGCTCCGCTCCGCCCAGCCCCGCTCCCATCCCCGCTGCGGCAGCGGGACCTCCGCGCCGCTCCGCGCCGCTGCGCGCCTCGCTCAGCCCCGCGCTCCGCAGGGGGCGGAGGCGTGGGCGGAGGGACGGAGGAGCAGCAGGAGGAGGAGGGAAGGGAAAAAGGAGGGAGAGAGGGAGGGGGATTTACCCCATTGTCCTCGGCGGGAGCTGGGCAGAGCCGCTGCCGTCGCTGTGCGCAGGCTCGTCCAGCCCCTCGCCCGGCGCGGAGGAGCAGCTGCCGGCGGTAAGGGGAGGCTCCGCTGCGCTCCGCGCTCTCCCCCCATCCCCCTCAGCGCATCCCCGATGNGAGCAGCAGCAGCCCGCACCTGCCCAGCGCCGGCGGCCTGCTGAGCGCCTCCGGGCTGAAGCTCGCCACGCTGGGGCTGATCCTCTGCGTCAGCCTGGCCGGCAACGTGCTCTTCGCCTGGCTCATCCTCAAGGACCGGCACCTGCACCGCGCGCCCTACTACCTGCTGCTGGACCTCTGCCTGGCCGACGGGCTCCGCTCGCTCGCCTGCTTCCCCTTCGTCATGCTGTCGGTGCGCAGCGGGGCCGCCTGGCCCCACGGGCCCCTCAGCTGCAAGGTGCTGGCCTTCCTGGCCGTGCTCTTCTGCTTCCACGCCGCCTTCCTGCTCTTCTGCGTGGGGGTCACGCGCTACATGGCCATCGCCCACCACCGCTTCTACGCCAAGCGCATGACGGGCTGGACCTGCCTGGCTGTGGTGTGCATGGTGTGGACCCTCTCCATGGCCATGGCCTTTCCTCCCGTCTTTGACGTGGGCACCTACAAGTTCATCCGGGAGGAGGAACAGTGCATCTTCGAGCACCGCTACGTCAAGGCCAATGACACGCTGGGCTTCATGCTCATGCTGGCGGCCGTCATCGCCGCCACCCACCTGGTCTACATCAAGCTGCTCTTCTTCATCCACGGCCACCGCAAGATGAAGCCGGCCCAGCTGGTACCGGCCATCAGCCAGAACTGGACCTTCCACGGGCCGGGAGCCACTGGCCAAGCGGCTGCAAACTGGACGGCTGGCTTTGGCAGGGGGCCCACGCCGCCCACCCTCGTGGGTATAAGGCAGGCCACCCACAGCCAGATCAAGAGGCTGCTGGTGCTGGAGGAGTTTAAGATGGAGAAAAGGCTCTGCAAGATGTTCTACATGATCACCTTGCTCTTCCTGCTGCTCTGGTCCCCCTACATTGTGGCCTGCTACCTGCGGGTCTTCATTAAGGCCAGCTCCATCCCCCAGGTGTACCTGACCACCTCCGTCTGGATGACGTTTGCCCAGGCAGGGGTCAACCCGATCCTCTGCTTCATCTTCAACAAGGAGCTCAGGGTCTGTCTCCGAGCCCACTTCCCATGCTGCCAAAGCATCCAGAGCACCCAGGGCACCATCCTTTGCGATCTCAAGAGCTTTGGGATGTAGGGGGGCTTTTCTTTTTCTAAAAAAGAAAGATGGATATAAATTTCCATGTTTCTGCATATGAGCTCAAGAGAGTGTGACCTGTGGGGGACATACTAAACCACCACCCAGCACCCAAACCTTAGGCTGTAAGAAGCTATTTTATTTATTTTTCTATATTTTGCGTATGCTCTCTTCAGAACATAACAGGTTGCTGTCTATGGGAACAGGTACTTGAGCAGACCACCCCCAAACCTTAGGCAGTAAGAAGCTGTTTTTTTCTTTGTGATTGTGTGGTTTTTAAAAACAAAACAGGGCTCCGAGTTTCTGGTCTTGCTTCTAACGTTTCTAAACATGATTCCAACAGATACGGATTAAGGCCATGACATTTTTTTTGTTTCCCTATTCCTGTCTGTTTTGATAAAGGCTTAACAATTTTACTCATGTAATATTTGATAAGGGCCAAGACAATTTTATACTAAAGTTATTTTTGATGACCTCAAGAGGTGTTGTTTTATTATTATTTGATTTTAAGTGAAGAACATGAAGAGGACGTTCCTAATGTGGTCAGAAGTCAGTTTTGGTGGGAGCTGTTGGGTTCATTCATTCTCAAATGGTTTGAGTATTTGAAGCAGTTAGTTATAACTTTTGCTTGACATGCAAACAGTGTAGAACTAATTTGAATTTTTCTTGTTGCACTATTCATTTGGTAATATTTCCGAACTATTTGTGAAACGTGATTTTAAAATACCAACTTTAAAAATAAGCAACTATAGCAGTTTTTAAAACCTAGATTGAAATTCATATTTTACTGCCTTTATAGGAAGTTATCTACAAACCTGGGTAATACTTGTACATTTTGACTGTTTTCTTTAATAAAATATTGAAAACCTTTACTGTATGTAATTGTTTCAGAATGGCAGCATTCTGCTTTGCTGACAAATAACTTGTGTATGTGGAAGGTTGTATGTCTTGTGTCTGAGTAGATTTCACAGCTAAGGTTATTATGGACAAGCACAATCCTTATTTGCTGTTAGATCTCAATTTAGGTGTTTATACCAATAAAAGTGACTAAAGCTATTTTTAAGAAGACTTAAATTCATGATGGGCAACAGGTTTAAATAGCACAATTCTTTGTGTCTGCTGAAACCTAATTTTTGTTGTAGCTAATTGCTCCTCTGTTAATGATAGGAAAGAGTATGTAATTGTGGATGCCTAATTTTAGTTGGCAAAGCAATTTTTTAACACTGTGGCTTGGTCAATACCATACTCATTTATAAACTATATTCTTAATGGGAAGCTTACATTTATTAAGCATGGCATTTTAACCTGCTCTGTTGTTCTACGAAAACTTCTCAGAAAGTATTTTAACCAGTAACCTGATGGCAGGATCCTGGCACAACTTCTTAGATGTCTCAGAGGAAGCTGTCCCTGAGGTGCTTCCCTTTCTGATGGATCGTGGAACATTTAACAAACCTGTGCTGGAGCAGGCCTCACACAAAATGGCAGGGATACAACCTCAGTTTACGTGAAGAAATCTGTGTCTGCTGAGTATTTCTGTACAGAGTAGTCCAAAACTGGTAGACATCAACTGAGAAATGATTGTCTTGTGACTATGAAGGGAGCACAAAAGAGATATGGCAGATCAGAAGAGGGCAAAGGTGGCAGCTTCAGATTGAGGCAGCAAAGGAAATGAGGTGGGACTCCTAGTTTGGTTTAAGTCTTGTTTTCCACTCCCAACTCGGATTTGGACACCAGAAAAGGCAGCATTTCCTGCAGTGCATAAGGAGAAGGTTGCAATTTGAGTTTTTTGGTACAGTTGCAGTACCAGTGCTGCCAGAACTGAATCAGAAATATGACCATGGACGGGGTGTCTTTAAAACAAAGAGAGACTTAATGATCATTTCTAAAGCTTCTAAAGCATTTTGAAAATGCACCTGGGTACAGAAGGAAAGCTGTCACACACTTCAGATCACAGCAGCACTTGGTTAGCAGTGCTAATTATATTTTCAGGCTGGAACATCAGATGATAGCTTAGTGAGTCTTGGAGAGTAATGGGGTAGAGCTGTGTTACAAAGACTATGGGGCAAGGCGTGGATGCTGTTGCTGGGAATTGTGTTCCAAGTATACTTTACACCCCTGATGTACTTTTAGGTCTTTTCTGCAGGGTTCCAACTTTTGGAACTTTTCTCATATCTCATATTTCCCTCAGAAGCTGCCTACGTAGTAGGGGCCTGGAACTGTGATCTGTAACTCAGATCTTGCCATCTTTTTCCTAATCCTGCTGGTAACCAAGCCAATATTTTCTTTCTCTTTACTCTATTAAAAATGTCTGATATTTTGGCATCCACGCTCTCTTCCAGGCTATAAGTAGTATGGTTATGATTCTATTTAAACCACAGAGATGGGAAAATAGTTATTTTAAAACCTCCTTAAAAGCTGCAAGTACCAGATTTTTCACTTCTAGAAAAATTGAGCACAAGTTGTAGAGTCAGTCATATATGCGGGGGATGAAAACTCACCTTTGGGTGACCTGATGGTTTTATTTAGACTTGGCTTATCAAACAGTGCTGCTGTATTGAATGCCAGCCTCTGTGCAGAGGCATCCCCCGGCTCAGTGATGCCCTCACGAGATGGGTGAGTTGGTTCTTATCTGGTGAAGATAACTGGTGCTTTGCTATCACCCGTCAGTGGCAGCCAGACCCAGCCTTGCTACAGCACAAGCATACAAAAAAAAAAAAAATTATCTATATACCATGCCTTTTGCTTGCACACAGCTTTCAGGGCTGTCTCAAGATTTCTGATACACTCTGAGGGCAAAATCAGTGCTGTTTGAAGTTAATTTTATACTTTAGGTACTTGTGATGTCAGTCAGATTATGATCCTGGCTGTGGGAGTACAAAAGAGAAGGAACTCCAGTAGTTTTAATTCAGGGTTTAGAGGGGTGTTGTACAATAGGGCTTAATTCCAAAAGATGTGAAACTAAATATCAAGGACATGGCAGAAAATTAAAGAGTACTTGGTGCCAGCAGATCAACAAACACCACGTTGCTGGCTGAGAGTGCACCAAGAAAGTATGGAAAACCAGAAAGGGCTGGAGGAGCACCAAAGGATAAATATTCCTTCTGAAGTCGGAGAAAATATAAGAAAGTTTAAAAAAAAAAAAAAAATAGCACTTCCAAAGCACAGCATTAACGTGTTCTCATAGCAGCTTTTAGTCTGCATATGGGGAAAGTGGGTCACAGAGATTAAATGCTTTGACCAAGATCAGAGAAGAGGTGTCGGGGAGGATGAAAACCTGCTCTGGATTAAAAAAACAAAGAGAGAGAAATAATGTTGGGGAGAATGGATACATACGGGGATACATGGTTGCTGCTGTTGGAACTGTGAGGTGTGGCCGTAAATCCTCCATCCTGCAGAAGCCGGAGTGCTTTCAGTCTCACTCAGAAGTGCCAATGGCTGAGACTCAGCACTGGGCGTTTATAATTAGCCCCATGTGAGAAGCTATTGCTGCTTGTACAAGTCTTGGGCTCACTTGCAAAAACTCAGATGGTTTGAACCCCTCTCCCCATCCCACTGACCAAAACACAAAGTACTCGGAAGGTTTGGTGGGCTGCACAGCAGCGGGGCTCTCCCAGCTCTTCCATTGTCCTGTCCTTCACCAGAATGTACATTCGGTCTTCTCTCCACCCCTCCAGGCAGCTGCACGATAGTTTACCACATTCTGGGCACCACAAGTGCTGAGTACCACAGGAAATACCAATATCATCTCCCCCAGAGATTCTTCACAGTCTGGCTCAGAGGTCACAGCATGCTGCTTCTGCATATCTGTGGTGAGGGACTGCAGTTGTGCTGAGAGCTGCTCTGGAAAAATCTTGATTGCTGCTGGCATCTTCACTCACTCACCAGGTATTTAACACATTCCTGACAAACGTTTCCCGTCAAAATCTTTAAGTCAGTGGAGGTTTTTAGTATAGACTTAAATGCCAGGCCAGCTTGAAAAATGACACTGGTCGGAAATCCCGGTTAGCAGCTAAGATGATCTCTGATTTACAGCACTCGGTGCCTGCAGTACTCTGGGGTGCTTGTAGCTCCGCTGTTAGATTTGGAAAGAGTTTGCTAGGAAAGGAGCTGAAATATTTGGCCTCAGCCAAATTATGTTGTTGGGTAAAGGTCTCATTCAGTGGTCATGCTAGAGGTGGAGGATGAGCAGGGGATGCGTAGCCCGCAAGCTGTCATCATTTGCTTTTCCAATACCAGGTCTGCACAGAGGAGGCAAAGCTGCCTCCCAAAATGGTGTGAAGCCAGTAGCCTCGAGGAAAAGGGCAGGATTTTGGCTTAGTCTGATAGCAACAGTTCTTTCCTGAGGCTCTACCTGGATGTGGTACAGCTACATCTTCAGAAGGCTGCTCTGCCATATGCTGTGGGACTGCCCTGGGACACGTTGTGCGGAGCTCAGAGGAGAGCAAACCTGGCGTTTTCCCTCTCTTCCTGGAAAAGGATGCATGGAGTTTGGCTGGACCTCTGCCACTCACCCCACGTGGTTAAGCACAGTCACCTTGCTCTTTGGAGGCACCTGCACTCGCTCAGCATTGCCAACGAACCGCCCTGAGGGAAGTGGCTCCAGACAGAGTAACAGGCACATATTGGCAGAATGCAATGCTAAGTATCACTTCATTAGCTCAGGCTGCAGATTGGATCATTCCACACAGTATCAGAATACCCCAGAAACCTTATTAGATAGTTATGCTGCAAATCAAAAAATTATTAGAAACATGGCAGGGGGGCTGTTTTCTAATAGAGGTTTCCTAAAGTCATCATTTTTAGCACAGCTTCCTTTGTAGTTGCTCAAAACACTGCACAGGCTATAATTAACTCTATTGTGATAGGAACCAGGAAGCATTTCCCATGCTATGATGTTCTTATGCTTCAGAATATTAAAAAATATATGACATGTTGAAGAAATGCAGCCATCTGAGAAAGACCATCAGTGAAGATGGTCTCCTAAAAGCTGGTGCCGAGTCGTGCTGGGTTGGGGCTGTGCCTATGGACATCTTACCCCAAATCTCCTTTTATGCTGGTGACCTCTGATGCCAGAGCATTCCTGAAGGACCTTGTGTGGGGTAAATCCTTGCTCATCCATCGGTTGTAGAACTGGTGACTGGGAGATGATTTTCCAGCTTGACATCTGTGGCACTCTGACTTTCCCTAGACCTGCTGATGCTGAGCATCTCTGAGCCTATTTTCACTTGGTACAAGCCATTAACTGCCCCGAACCTCGATGCTTTATCCCTAGAATGATTAGTTATTCTTGTTCACCTTTGTAACACACAGCACCACTGATGGCAAGAGCATTATCACGGGTGAACAATCGCTGACTACACAAGCTTTCATCACTTAACTTTAAAGTCAAGCTCAGCCTTTCATTCGAGCTGTTGCATTTCTGTATTTCCATTCATGTTTAATGACCTCAGCACTTGCACTCTGTCTTTGATCTCGAGTCATGCATGGCTGTACTGTGGATGTATTTATCGGAAGGCCACTGTCTTCAGTGCCACATTTTTCACGTCTGCCGTGACCAGGTTGATAGCACAAAGCACTTTGTGTAGGAGGCTTTCAAGTTCAAAGCTAGTCTTGCAAGGGCACAGGGAAGCTGTGAAGTCACAGCTAATTTTAGGCAGTCATCATGGCATTCATAGAGTAGGCAGAAATCAAGAGATTGCCCGGTGGAGAGGAAGCCCATCCTAAAGTTTCTGAATGTTATTTACTGGTATGTCATTAAAAAAATACTCCTGTGTTTGTGTGAGGATGATTAACCATTGGAACAAATCATCCAGAGAAAAAATGGATCCTCCATCTGTGAGACGTGCAGTGTGAGCCTGCGCGCCTGCCCACGGCACACCTGCCCGGAGCCTGCTGCCTGCCCAGCCAGGGTCCCTGCGCCGGGGTCTGGGGCTCAGCCTCAGCACACAGGCAAGAAAAAGAAATCAGAAACACCAGTAAACAGCACCAGAACTCTCTCTGTCTCAGGGTGATTCACTCTTTCCTTTTGCTAACTGTTTTACAACACCCATTTTATCATGGCATATAAACAGCAGCGCTTGCTTCTCTCAGAAATTTTAGCAGAGGTAGAGCTAAAATGGCTTTGTCATTAAAGAGGGAAACACAGGAAGATTCAGATGAAGAGCTGAAGTCTGGGTGCTTTCTGACAGTGAGAGAAAGAGGAATGATTTAGTGGAATATTACCTCACTGCATCGAACCACTCAATCTGTCCCCATCTGTCACTGAGCACTTGCAGGAGGGTGATGGAAAGGAAACCGTTGAGTAGCTTGATAGTCGAGTAAATCAACTGGGCTTTTTCCTTTTCTTTTCCTTTCCCTCCCTCATTAGGCCTTGCACGCTCACACTACACAGCAGGTCCCTCAGTGTGCTGTGCCAAGGGCGAGGGGACAGTCCCCTGGGTGCCACAGGGCTGCAGTGGCCCTGGGGCAGAGAGACCAGCTCTGGGTGCCCACGGGGCCGAGCTGCCCCTGGGAGCCAGTTCCAGCAGAGCCCCAGGAGACATCTGGGTGTGGAGGAAGGCAGATGAAGAGGCAATATGTTCAGCCAAGCTGCAGTGACTACAGGGGGAGAACATGGGCACCCAAGCCAAGGAACCAGCAGCATCACAGGCAGGGGCAAAGCTGGAGCCGTGGTGTGAAAGCAAGGAGGAGGGACATGTTTAGGCTGAGCATCACCAAAGGGTGTCCCAGCAGGGCCATGAGGGAGGCTGCAGAAACTGGGCTCTGCAGGACCTGCCACAGAGCTGCCAGTGGGGACAGAGGGCTCGCCGATGATTTGCCTCCCCAATAGATCCTAAACTCTCACCAAGACAGACTTTTTCTTACTGTTTGTGCAATATCTGTCTGAGCCTAAGTGCTGGTGTAAACCAAATCCAAGTAGCTGAAGGCTCTGTTGCAATGTGTGAAAGGTTTGTTAGTGACTTTGGGGAATTTAATGAAAGGATGGGGAGGGAGCTGGAATTATGGCACCCCCACAGTCGGAAATTTTGCTGTTGGATTTGAAGAGGTGGGGGACCTTTCTGTCAAGGTTTCATCCATGTGAGAAAATAAATTGGGGAGGAAAAAATTAAAAACCTACTAATTTGACAGGATGCAGTGAAATTTTTAGAAAGAGTGAGAATGATGGCAGCTGCCTCACCGATGCCTTTCCCTGAGCTGACCCTTCTGGCAGGTCCCGAGGAAGAGGTTAGAGGTGTGCTCTGCTGCCTGGGCTCCCATGTAGCCCAGAGAAATAAATAAAGAGTGAATCCTGCAACCCCTGGAATTAATATCAGCTTTGCTGGTTTGCAAACTCCTTGCAGCAAGAGCCACATCTGCCTGTTTGCGGAGAAAGAGCCCACAAATCTCTGCGTGGAATGACATGAGTGCACTCATATGTGCAAGAGAAAAAGTAAATAAAGAAGACCCAGCCCTGCTTGCTGGGCTGGAACCAGGCCATATTTTCAGTCTGCTTCTGCACTGCGTTACTGCCTTGGGATTTACAAAGCCACATTACACTTAAAAGCAGATTTAATCCTTTCCGTGCGTTACCATGCTGTGGCAGAGGCACGGCACCAGAGTTTGGGAGACCTGCTGGAATTGCCAGCCTAGGAAGAGCTACACTGCCCAAGCAGTGCAGTGCAGAGCTCCACAGCCCATCCTTCCTGTACCATGTGCTGGGATGCAGTGCAAGGACAGCATTGCACCCCAGGCTGGCTCAGGCTGCAGCGGTGCAGGTACGCGCTGAGTACAGCACAGACACTTGCTTTATATGGTCTGTGAGATCTGGAAACTTCTGGGGACAGGGACATGCCTGTAACACGCTGATATCTGGTGCCATGGTACAATGGAGCAACAGTCTGGGGTGCTCTGGGCACCCCTGGCACACAGTTAACATGCACGGAGTTTCCCAGGTTTTGCAGAGGAGGCTTTCTGTCCTTTTGACATTGTGCTTGCCTTCATTTTCTGCCCCACTAAGCTGCTCACACTCAGATTTTTTGGGAAACCCCTGCCACAGGGGTGTTTCCAGGTGTGCCCTATGGTTATGTTGTTCTTTCCTCCTCTCCTGCACACTCTGCTGTCACCCTGCATTGTACTCCTTGTCACAAAACAAGCTGCCATCCATCCATCTCCCTTCAGTGCACCAGGATCACTCAGCTTCAGCCTTTCACATCCAGCCTTTCCCAGCCCTGGTGACCAGGCAGAGTGACCCAAAGGCTGCCACCATCCTCCAAGGCAGACATGTCACATGGGGGAACCTGCCCTGCCAAGTCATTGGAATGTGTCCTACTGCAGTGGGCTCGGTCTGCCTGCACTCAAGACTCTCCTTGAGAAACCATAGGTGATTTGCTGATGCGCATTAAACTCATCTCCATTCCTGTGCTCAGAATTATTGATCAGTCTAACGACTGTACCCCTGCTGGTTTGCCATTTCATATCTATGTAGCAGAGAAAGGCACATTGATTTTGCTGTTATCAAAATCCTCTTGCATTTGCACAGTCTATTCTCTTCCTGCAATTTTCTAATTCTTTCTGGAAAACACGTTACACATTGTCAAGATCAAATTCCTCAGACATCTTGTTTAAATCAAGGGATTCTTAGCACCTTCTGTTTCTTTTGAATATCCATCTGTGCAGAAACAACAAATCCCAGAGCTACTGGGGCAGGGGGAGGCACTGGCAAGGACCTCAGTCTGGGGTCACACTGGCTGGTATCATCCTTTGGTTTGGTGGGTTGTGCTGATGAGGAAAATTAGCAAAGCACCTCTTGACAAGGAATGTTATATGATCATCAAACACACCAAAGCTTTGGGGTCACAACAAGACTAATGTTTCCCACAGCACTACAAACTAACAACACCAAGAATAATCACTTTTCTTACCTTAAAATGTTCTCCGTAGAAGTATGCTTTACTGTCCTTTGTCTTCCCAAACACCATGATAACCTTTGGCCAATTCATCTCCTTTCAGGTACTAGTTCTGTAAAACCAGAGTGGTTAGGGTGACCTGTCTCTTCTGTATGGACCCATTTAGATTTGAGTCCCCCCTTACCACACAACGAGAATAATTTACTTTTGTGTCACCTCCTCCCTCAAAGACTTGTAACATTGTTTTTATAAAGTGGCAAAATTTCCCAGGGTTGAATTGCAGGCAGGAGGATGCAGATGAAGCTGAGTTTCAGCTGGGCTTGCTGGTGCTCAGCAGCAGAATCCTCCCTGCAGTCCCTCGGGCTCACAGTTGTGTGCTGGCTCAGCCAGCTGTGCACCCTCAAACCCCAAACACCTTGCTTCCCCTTTCCTAATAAGCGTGTGATCAAATTAAGGCAGCAACTCATTATATGTGGTGGTGCCCTTTCCTGCAAGGGCTCTCTGCTAACCCAAAATCTGGCAATAAACATGGAAACTCCTCCAGTGTGGTGGGATGTCAACATTATTCTATAGCATATCTGTAATATCAATATTCATATAATATTAAAAATTAATGCACACGTTTCTATTAATAATTAATGAAATTACTGCAATATTAATAAAGTTAAAACACACGTTGGCACAGATCTAAGTGGAGTGAATAAAAGGAAGTGTTTAAACCAGCCTCTCTCTTCACAAGCTGTGGGTATGAGGAATGAGGCTTTTCCCCTGCACCAAGGAGGTTCCAGGGCTGCACAAGTTCTGTTTTATTTTCTCATCTGATTTCTCCTGCAAGGGCCTGTCCCCTTCCCTTCCTCCAGTGCAGGTGAGGAAGCTGTTCCTGGCCTGAGATAATTTCCAAGGTGATTCTGGGGCAAACTGAGCAGCACAGGGGACTGCAGAAAACTTTTTGTGTCAGGGTTGGCTTGAGGCTGGCCACCTTTTCTGTGGGTCATTTGCTGTGCTCCTCAAGACAAAAGCCGGCTCCAGGGAAAAGCAGAGGGGACTGCATGGCCATTCACATTTGGAAATACTTCTTGTGGTTCCTGGTTTGCCTATTATCAGTGTAAAGCAAAGGTAAAGGGTGCCCTCCCAGCCCCTTCCACTGCAGAAATAATTTAAAGGGACTTTGCAGGTGTGCTTGGGAGAGGAAAGCTCCCCTAGGATGGGAGAAAAGATAATTGATTAGGGCAGAATTTAGGAAATAATGGGGATGCAAAAGCTTAATCTTCCTTCCAGAATGATTCTCTCAAATCAACTAACCTCCATTACGAGTGTCAATTAATAGAAATTAAATTACTAAAAGGGGAATCGTAATAATTATTGCCAAGTGAATATAGTGGGGATGTAGGACAGTGAGGTTTTGCCTTTTTCTCTCCTACATCAGCAGGGAAGGTGTGGAGAAGCCTCTCAAGGACAAGTCTGGGATAAAGCATCTCTCAAAGCTGCACCATCCAAATACCCTGCCCAGGAGTGTCTGCAGGACATGAGAACTTCCCCCTGCTATAGATGGTGTGAACTTTGAACTCGTGTAATTGGGGCTGTTCTCATTACCCAGATAAATGCTTAATCCCACAAGTTAATTGGCACAAATTACAACTACGAAGTTGCTCTGCTCTCGTCTGATAAACTCTCCTAGGGTTTCAGCTTGGCAGGTCTGAGGCAGTCCTTGGGTATAACTGTCCACTCATTTACAATGATATAAACCAGGGTTTCTGCCTTCAGTGGAGCCACTGGGGAAATGTGCCAGCAGGAGATGAGGAGCAGGGCTATGGTTTCCTGCTAGCATTCATTTTTTGTGCTCTGATTAAAAAAAATGGAGCAAGAGGTGGGACACGTGCACATTTGGACTGCTCCTATTTTTCCTCTTGATTTTGTGTAAATTGGAGTCCATGGTATTGAGCTTATTTTGTAGGGACAGACATGGACAGAAAAGCAACCCCCACACTTCCAGTGTGTTCCTCCTCTGCAAACCCAAACTTTGTGGGTGCACAGGGTGTTTGGGGAGCCCCTCTATTTAGTGACAATGGTAGGATCAGGCTTGGGGTTTGGTTTTAAATCCAGGTTATGGGACCTTCTGCAGTGCTGGCATGTCACTGCAGTGGCATAGGAATGACTTGGCCTTTCAGCAGCCCTTTGGGTTAGTGCTGAGCCCCTCTGAGTATTCAGATCTAATACAGGCACTTTGTACCTGATCACATTCATGCAAACCAGATGTAAAATTACGCTTTAGTGGCACCTCAGTCCATTTTTTTTTTCCCTGTCACCACTTGCACAGCTGCAGTATCACCACTGCAAAGGGGGAGACAAAATACAGAGGCACCAGGCTGGGTACCCTGGGGCTGGGCTGTCTTGAGCCAGGAGGATGCAATCTCTCTCAAGACTTTTATTTTCCTGACATGTACAGGATCCATGAGGATCTGGCAATAACTAATCCAGTTATTCTGTTCTGTCTCCCGAGGAAGGTTGTGGAGCCCAGCAGAAGGTACCTGGTAACTCACAGGGACGTTTCTCTTCTGAGTTACCAGGTCTGGCCTTGATACAGTGTGCTCACTTCTCCAACCACCCCCCCATCTCCACCAGTAGCAAAGCACTGATTGTTGAAAGATGAATGACTTCACTTTTCCAGTTCCAGCATATGTTTGCATGTCTGAGAGCAAGAAACGTGTGAATCTCACACAAACTATTGGAATTCCAGCTCCGGGGACTGACAAGTAAATATGAAGTCACACAGTATTTCATGGAAAACCCACAAATCTTATGTTTGCTGGGCTAAAGTTGATCCTTTGAGGCACGAGCCAAGAAAAACCTCTCGTATTATTTACACCAAGATTCCTCCAGATTCTGAGACTGCAGCTTGATTGAGGAGTTCATGCCTTGTAAACTCCAAGTTTCCCAAGAAGCAGCCAGAGGCACATAATCTTTTTCTAAGCTATCCATAAGGAGCTCTGCTAGCTTGGGTGAATCAAGCATGAGATAACAGATTACACTGAATGAAAACAAAAAACCACAATGACAAAATAATGTTATAATATTAAAATAAATCAAATCATACACTGCCATTATTCTGATACAGAATTTTTGCACAGCAAATTTGATACATATACAAGAAGTCAGGCAGCCCATTACAATAAACTTCAGGGTTCCCTTTTTCTTTAATATAAACTACATCTTAATACATAGTTTGAGATGATCAGGTAGTTTTACACCAATTCAAGTAACAACAACTTCTCATCTTAGAATACTAAAATAACAAAATCTTTTAATGCTCTGAATATTGAATGCTTTGGTTCCACCTGCCACTTTTTAAAAGTGTAAAAACTACATCTATTGGTTAAACCTTTACCCTAGAGGTGCGCCTAACTTACAAATAAAATTATATTAATAAAGATATGAAACACAATGTAAATACAGTTCTTTTGGCAATTGCTTTACACTATGCAGTTATCGAACTCTCAGTTCAATTCAGGTATTCCAAAGTGTAAAGATGTGGCCAAATTTTTTCCAAAACTGGCAACAAACTTGGTTTTTTTCATTCTGGGGTCAAACTGGAACCATGAAGCCCACAAAATGATTGTGGCCCTGCCCTCAGAAGGTTTTGCTCTGGCAGATGTCATTTGGCTACCCCAAAATGAAAGCATCCTCCACTGCGAGCTCCTGAAAACCTTGGCCACAACAGCAGTGTCTCATCTCCAGCTGATGCTGGTGAGAAGTGTGGTGAAGGGTTTCCCCTGGCAAGTACCCTTTTTATGTCACAACGACGAGAGAACGAAAATACCGAGTGGCTCTTTCCAGCGCGGAACAGTTCCTGCTAAAAAAAGACGTCTTCTTTTCTGAAGTCCGGTAAACACCTGAATCTGCTGGCAGGAGTCCGTAGGCAGGCCAGGCCCGGGAGGCACGGGCAGGTGTGGTGCATCCGCCGCCCGGAGAAGGGCACCTGGGGACAAAGCAAGGACGTCAGTGACAGGGAGAACCACGGCACTGGTGGTTGGGGGCGATGAAATGGGAGGAATAGTGGGGATATGGGGAATGCTGCCCAATTCCCTGCCTCCACAGCCAGAGATCCCCAGGAGCTGCAGCACACAGCAGATGGCAAAGGCAACCCTGTTGTATATCCTGGTCAAGCCACAGTTAAGAGCAGGATGTTATCAGTCATGTTGCTGTGTAAATCTACATCTGTGACACATATTCTCCATTTACTCCCGTTTCATAAAGGAGTTTGTTGTGAAACTACACTGGCCTTTAGCATCACGTTTTGTGGTGCCACTGTACAGGGCTTTCTGCGTGTCCCGAATCCTGCCTTGTCACATGGCACAGAGCAGGACCTGTGAACCTTGGGAACCCGTGGTAATCAGGCTGGAAGGGACCTCTGGAGGTCACCTTGTTTGACCTCCCTTTGAGCAGGATCCTTTTCACCACAGGGCAGAGGTTTCTCATTTCATCCACCCTCCTCCAGCCAGGAGCACATATGGAGTACATTAGACAAATTTAATTGTGCCGTGACATGCACATGCACTGACACTCTTCAACAATTTGGTCACAAGCTCTGTCTCTTACAGGAGCCAAGCAGGACAGCCCAGTGGGAAATGTCTGGGAGCTGCGGTGCTGCCAGCTGGCAGCACACACTGAGCATTCCCTGGATGCAGCAAAGGAGTCACAGAGGTATGAAGCCACTGCTACCAGCCAGGCAGGCAGCCCTAATCCCCCCACTTCCAGATTGCTGTGTGGTTGGAGCCTAACATTTTAACATTCCAAGATTTTCTTGTGTCAGTGTACAAATTTTGTCTTTAAGAAAGTCCCACACTGTTCTCCGTGCATGGTGCCAAGCAGCAGCCCGACTGCACAGTGACACCTCGCTGGGTGCAGGGGGTGGGCAGAGGGCTCACATCCCCTGCAGTGCCCTGGGCCAGCACCAGCAAGGGCTGCCCTGGGCTTCCCCGGGCTTCCCCATGCCACCCACCACAGCCCCTCTGCGCCAGCGTGAGCAGAGAGGCAACAACCACGCGTGCTGGGGACTCCCCATGGGAGTCACCCCTTTGGGTGCCCACGCACAGCACTGCAGCAGAACCCGAAACCTGAGCTCTCAGCCTTCCGACAGCTCAGGCGATTTATTCAAAACCTTCCACTTGCTGCAAGGAAATGTTCCTGTCAGCGGGACTCCCACAGTGCCAAACCTCACCTGCCTGGCCCTGCCTGCAAACCCTGCCTGGCCCTGCCTCAGACCTGGCCTCGAAATTCCAGCTGGGACTGCTAACAGCATCAGTCCATCACCATCTAGTTGTTGAGAAGGAGACTAGAAAGTGGGACCCCAACTGCCAGCCATCTCCTCCAGGTATCTCCTGGCTCCTCTGGAGGTCCCTGAGGTGCCATGGCCGTGGTGGTGCCTGCTTTTGACCTGTCCTGCAGGTAAATGAAATGTTTTGGGCACCCAGCTGCTCCCTACACAAGTATTTACAAGAGAGGAACTATTGAGCAAACCCTCCATCATTAAAATAACCTCATTTCATATTCTACAGTAAATCAATTTGCTTTGTGTTTCTCAGGAAGAGCAGTGGGGTGAGGAATCAAAAATCTAAAATTAACCTCATAAAGCTTATAAACATCAATGACTAAGTCTGGGGTGGACAGGCATCTTCTCTGATTGTAATTATGCAGGCAATCAGCTTGAAATATATCAGACAGTATAAATTATTGCCCACTAACAATAAACTCATAAAACCCTAGAAGACAATTTCTCTTATCCTAATTCCTGGTAATGGAAAGAGCTCTTACAAGAAAAACCCACTACATTACACAGTAAAAATGACAGTTTGGTCCCCAGTGTCACAGCAGAAGATTTAACAAATTTGACTGTAATAAAATAGAGCTTTAAACTTCCTAAAACTGAGCAAATAAACTGTAGATACTGAGCTGAGAAGCCAGGCCTTGGATGAAACAGTGAGAGAGGCAGCTAACTAGCTGCACATTTATGATCTGAATTTATTGCCTTATGTCTTTCACTTGTGATGACTCTTGGGCCATGCTCTTCCCTGAGGATGGCTCTGAAGACCACCAGGTTCTCAAGCTCCCTGGTAACATCCCATTCAGTCTTTTGTATTTTAAATAAGCAGCTTTTTTTCGTACTGCATAACAAATACATAATTACACAGCCCTAAATAAATATACTTGTTAAAATCATTGTATTAATGATACCGTGTATCAGCTAAAAATGTACTAATACGTAACTGATGTTATATATGTGTATTTGTATATATGTATACATACATATATAGATATTTGAAATTAATAGGTAGTACAGAAACAAAGAGAGCCTGTGGGGAGTTTTCTCAAGTCCAAATGCGTGTCAAGACCTTCTCAATGCACCAGGTGTCCCAGCACCAGCTGGTGACATTTTAGTGCTTGTGACAGGATCCTGTCCACTGCCACTGGGGTTGATGGCACTTGCTGTGTTCCTGCTCCCCCAAGCAAGGATTGGCAGGGCTGGGCTTGGGAGCTGCTAACACCGTTTTGGATCACGTAACAAAACAAAGCAGCAACAACAAAGTAATAAGAAAACAATCTGGGAAGCGTGTAGTGCTTTCATCCTCTGATTCTCTTCAGCATAATTCTGACAGTAATGCACTTCCTTACTCAGGTACCTTCATCGCTGTTCCCATACAGACGGAAATCGCTGGATATTGTAAGGAATGGGAAGTTCCCTGCCTTTCCACCACGTATAGGTTTTATGCCATGTGATGCACAGCTCAGGACATTCCTCCAGCCCCTCAGCCCCCCCGGGGACGTACTCACTCTGTGACTCAAGGGATGGCACTCGTCTCCCAGGTTTCCCATCGGGGTGCACATCCTCAGGCTGCGGATCCAGAGGCTGACGGCACAGCACATCCTGCCTCCGCACTGCTGGTCTCGGTCACAGGCCTGCAGTTCAACACAGCATTAAGCAAATTAAATGAATAATGAATGTAGTCCAGAAATAGGACAGATCAGGTGCTCAGGAGCTGCCTCTGGCACCCTTAAGTTATCATGGCTCATTAAGGCTGAATAATAAGATTTAAGGCTGGTTTGCAATACTTGTGTCTCCCACGGACTGGAATGTGCAGGCTCCTGGCACATTTTGGAGTGGAGACCAGGCTGTTTAAAGCCAGGACCACACACCGAGCTGCTTGGGGCCAAACCCAGGACTGTCAGTGATTTACAGTCCCAACTTCTGAGCACTGATACACCATGGCACGTGCCACTCGCTTTCCCAGCTCCCAGATCAGTGCCTGAGTGAGCTCAGGCAGGAGCAAGGACCAACCACACTAAACTTGTCCCCAAAAGAGCCACCAAACCAGTCTTACGGAGAAGCTAAGATAGGAAATCATCCATTAATTTAATGACTTTTAAGTAACTATTCCTTCTAACTTCATACGATAATATCATGGTTGTGTGTTCCCTTGCAAGACTGCACGATAGTTTTGTTAGAGAAGTCCAAGTGGAAGTAGCTAAAACAGAGGTTTAAATATGGATTCTGTGGTTGTTATCTAGAATTACATGTAGCTAAAAGAGGTCTTGAGAAAAGCTTTGCGTAAATGTCCACATCCACAAAAATGCTGCTGTGGAAGCATTCCCCTTCATGGGAGGCAAAAAATATTTTAGCCACTTACCCAATACAGCTTAGATAAGCAAAAACCAAAATGCAAACTAGTGGGTATGTTTTAAAACCCACAAACCATGAAGAGCAATTGACACATTAGGGTTTAGTAACTGTACATCTTTCAGTTACTTTTTAATCAAAAGCTTATACGGATTTAATGCAAAAACCAGTCTCCTTTCTCCAGTGAGAGATGCCGTCAGTTAAAGGTTCTGATTACACCCAGAATGTAAGCTTGATTAATTCACTGCTCTTGGTGTCTGACAGCAGCAGTGAGAGATCGAAGGCTCTGGTCAGCACTACGTAAATGGGAAACTCATAAAAACATACGTAAATGATGATAACAGCTCTGGGGAAGGCACATATCAGAGTAAACATTCTCTTGAGGGAAAAGCTCACTGATCTTACCTTGGGATTTACATGATAAATGACTTTAGACTGTACTCACTGGGTAAATATTGCACTGACCAGCAGAAGCCAGATCAAAATGCATGTGTAAAGATCAGTCAGTAGTTTAGGAAGAAGCTGTTGCATTAGGATCACTATTAAATAGTGTGTGTGACCCAAACAGCTCCTAAACACAGAGCTCTGTGCTGCAGGTAAGCCCAAACACAGAGTATTTGCTTGTAAGACTAATATGGCCATAAAACTATGACTCCAGCCTGCCAGGTAGATAATATTCACTTTCTGACCTCTTTCTTAAAAACAAAACAAAACAAAACAAAACAAAACAAAACAAAACAAAACAAAACAAAACAAGCACTCTAATGGTCTTATTTTGCCCTAGTCACAAATAAAAATGCAGGTCCAGTTATTCTGGCTGCCCCAGGCACACCAGTGTCCACTGCTCAGCTGGGGTCACAGGCTCTGCTATTTTTCACCTGTCAGCTCCTGGCTCCCTTTTTTCCTCAGTTGTATATCTCAAACTCCATTCATCTCTGTGGGACTGGTCCTGGGGTGAAATAGCACTCAGTTGAAAAACCCACCTGAGTATGTTCTACCAAGCAAGGCTCTCTATGTCCGGGCTGAACAATTCCTTTCTAAAACTCGCACACACATATTTACATCTGGCAGAACTTTTAAGGCTCCCTTTCCAAAAATGTATGACAAGTTTTGAAAATATTCAACCCAAGCGTTCCAGCCCACACCTTATCTGCAGTGTGTAATTCCTGCTGCTGCTCCTAAACTTCCCCAAACACCACATGAGCACCTCATTTAAACACAGTTTTGTGGAAAATCAGCCCAAGAATATGTCCCAGATGAAATGCCAGCTGCAAAGGCAACTGGTGTCAACATAGGAACCACCAGTGAGTTGAAGAAAGTTTGAAAAAAGTCCTTAAATTGCAAAGGAAAACACCTTGCAGGCTCAGAGGTTGGGGAACACCTACTTCAGCTCTCCTCTGAGATTTGCCCATTCATCAAAAGCCAAAAATGCATCAAAGTGGTTTAAGCAGAAATGCTCTGTGATAGTTAATAGACTAACATTTTCTAGTTCTAATCTATTTTTGTTTTTTGAATCTGCCTTGTCCTTGATCTATTATTCAGTGCCTCACAATTACTTTATTTAATGGATTAATTATGCTTTAAAGGTGCAACCACAACTCTAGTAACAGATAAACTGCTCCTCCATTGCTGGGAATGTTTCTGCTTAAAAGAAACTTGAAATCCTCAAATATTAAAACGTTCCTTCACGTTCTCTGCTCTAAAAAAATAATCAGTCCTGGGAACTGATCTGACTTCTAGAGAAATGCCCACGAGCTGTTTCATGGACTTTAGGGGTCTGGACGGGGAGCCTGGACAGCCACGGAGAAATCCCAGCCACTGCTGTGAGTGCAACTTCTGATGGTTACAAAAGACATGTAAGCTCTCAAAGGAATGCGAGTGCTGAGTTATTAATCCAAAGCAAACACTTAAAAAAATCATTTTACTTAAAAGTGATGCAACGCTTTGGGTTAAATAACGTCTTTAGGAAAAAAAAGTATTTTCACAACCAGAGTAAATCTTGAGCCTAAAAACAACAACAACAGATACTTGTTTGGAAGGGGTGGCTATTGAGGGGAAAAAGCAGCACAGTCACAAAGAAAAAAAAAAGAAGGAAAACAGCGTTTTCCGAGGATTGTAATCCTGCCCTGTACACGGAGGGGCTGCACGAACTTGGGGTGCACAGTGGGCAGTGCAGTGCTCTGAGCCAGACCCTCTCAGAGCAGGTTTGGGGACAGCTGGAACTGCATGGGGGGAGATGGGAGACAGCTCCAGCCCTGGAAAATCAGCAGGAATCTCTGCACGCTCCCGGACCAGCCTGGAAACAACCCCTCCGAGTCCAGACATCCCTCGCCCCAAAGCAACAAACCCCACGTTGTGTCATCCCCTCAGCTCAGAGACCCACAAGTGCTGGCATTGCCCACCGCAGAGACTGACACATCCTGGCATCACTCACCGCAGAGACACCCCCAGGCTCTGATACCACTTAATCCAGACAGACCCGCAGCTCCGGGCATCCCTCATCCCTGGAGAGATGCCACGTCCGGTATCACTTATCCCAGACGGACCCCCAAGCCCTGTCATCTCTCGTCACCTGGCACAGCTTTCCCTCCCACGTCCTCGTTATCACTTATCCCAGCTCCGGCCATCCGTCACCGCATTCGAGACCGCTCCGTCCTGGCATCGCTGTTTGCGGACAGACCCGGAGTCGCGGCCGTGCTCACCCGGAGAGCAGCCCCGGGCATCCCGCACGGCAGAGCGCTCCCCTCTCTGCTGGCACCCCTTATCCCGAGAGGTTCCCCCAGTGCCGCTGTCACTCCCCGCGAACAAACCCCGCCTCCCCCCCCCGCCCCCCGGCCCGCCCCAGCCCTCCCGGTGCCGGTGCCGGCTCCCGTCGGTGCCGTCGGTGCCGAGCGGCGGCGCTCACCCCGGTGATGACGGCGCCGTGCCCCGCGGCCAGCAGCAGCACCAGCAGCACCAGCAGCAGCGGCAGCGCCGGCGGGGCTCCG
>VZTF01001529.1:329858-497890 GCA_013397755.1 Cnemophilus loriae | reverse complement strand
TCCCCGCGGGCGCGGTGCGGCGCAGCGGAGCCGGGCTCGGCGGCTGCCCCGGCGTTATAAAGCCGGGGTGAGTCACCCCCGCCCGGCAGCGCCGCGGCCGCGGCGCGCACACACCGCGCCCAGGTGCGCGCCTGCGGGCGAAGGGGCGGGGGTGGCCCGGGGCTGGCTGAGAGAACATCCCACAGCGTGCTGGGGACATCCTGCAGCACATCTGGGGAACCTGGGTTTAGAGGGTGACATCCCACAGCAGTTCTGGGGGAACATCCCAGGGCTTGGGGGGAACATCCCACAGTGCGGCAGAAGGATGTCCCATAGCAGGGTCGTCCCAGGGCTGGCTGGGATACACCCTGTAGCAGGTATGAGGATGTCCCACAGCAGGTCTGGAGTGGACATCCCACAGCAGGTCTAGAGATTCATCCCAAGGCTGGCTGTGGGCATCCCACAGCAGATCAGGGAGCAGGGAGGCATCCAACAATAGGGGAAACATCCCACAGCACAGCATGCTGGGGACATCCCACAGCAGGTCTGGAGGAACTGGCTGGCTTGGGGACATCTCATAGCAGGGCTGAGGGGGGAACATCCCACAGCAGGTCTCAAGGACATCCAACAGCATGATGGGGACATCCCATAGTAAGTCGAGGACAGCACACAGCAGATCCAGGGGAGATCCTGCAGAAGGAGGGGGAATCCCACAGCGGGGCAGTGGTAGCCCACAGCCACTGGAGTCGGCTTGTACCGGTGCCCATGTCCCCTCTGCTCATGTGTCTCAAGCTCCCTGGCCTGCAACAGACCCAAGCCTGATGTTGACCCTGGAAGAGAAACCACCCAAAACCACCTGGAAGTCCCAATCCAGCTTCTGCTGACACCTGTCAGAGCTGTGGACATGGCTGTGGGGGGACACAGAGGCTGTGCCTCATCCTGGCTGGGGCAGAGCAGCATCAAAGCAAACCTACCTCACAGCCCCAGTAAGAATTGAACCAATCCCAGTTCCTGCTGGAAGCCCAGATCCCCTTTGAACTCCTGTTCTCCTATGGTTCTCCCCTCCTTGCCACAGGCAGCCCCTGCCCCTGCCTGAGTCCTCTTAGCTCCCTGGCACGCAGGGGCANAGCCACTGGAGTCGGCTTGTACCGGTGCCCATGTCCCCTCTGCTCATGTGTCTCAAGCTCCCTGGCCTGCAACAGACCCAGGCCTGATGTTGACCCTGGAAGAGAAACCACCCAAAACCACCTGGAAGTCCCAATCCAGCTTCTGCTGACACCTGTCAGAGCTGTGGACATGGCTGTGGGGGGACACAGAGGCTGTGCCTCATCCTGGCTGGGGCAGAGCAGCATCAAAGCAAACCTGCCTCACAGCCCCAGTAAGAATTGAACCAATCCCAGTTCCTGCTGGAAGCCCAGATCCCCTTTGAACTCCTGTTCTGTGGTTCTCCCCTCCTTGCCACAGGCAGCCCCTGCCCCTGCCTGAGCCCTCTTAGCTCCCTGGCACCCAGGGGCACAAGAGGAAAACAGTTCTCTTCTTCAGCAGGGCTGGCTCCCACCAAAGAGCCAGAGGAAGACGGTGAGAAGGTGCACTGGGATCAGGGAGCCCCATTCCAGAGGCGCTGCCCCACTGGCTCCTTCCAGCCCTAATGCCAGGCCATGGTCTCCTGGTCTCAGTGAGCTCCTGTTTCTACATGCACATCACTGAAATTTAGCACAAACCAAGGTGTAATCACTAATGGTGGTACCTCCAGGCACCTCTGTGCCCTGTGGAAGGAGGACATCACTAAAGCACATGCAGTATTTCCTTTCCTTCTTCTCTCACTGTTTTTCTTCTCTATTTTCCTTACTTTACCAGCTCTTTATGCTTCTTTTTCCATTTCTTCTCCCTCCTAACTCCCTCTTTTTTTCTCTTTTCCTCCCTCTCTGTTCCCACTCCCATCTCTCTGGGCCCTTTGTGCTACTCCCCTCCTCCAGCGTGTCCCGTTCCCACGCGTAGGTCCCTTTTTTCCCAGATTTTTCAATTTATATTTTTGTTCCAACCGGGAAGGCCGAGCCTTTGCAGAGCCCACATTTCCCTGAGCCCTCAGACAGTCTTGTTCCTTGGCTGAGGTGAGCCTGAGCTCAGCTGAAGGGGAGCAGGAACACACCGAGCGTCTCGCGCGCTCCCGCTCGGTTCAGTCCCGGTCAGGAGCTGTCGAATCGATTCCTCGGTGGCCTCCCCTTGGGGGATCAGCCTGTCTGGAGGTGTTTTCATTACAAACGTGGCCTTTTTGGGTGCTTATGGTTATTTCATACAAGTGCACTCAAGACAAATATGGGCTGAGTAAACAGAGCCTAACTCCGAGGATGCTTTAAAAGCAAATTGGGATAAGCCAATTTTGACGTGAATGGATTAAAAATAACTGGGATGTATCCTTAGCTGTTGTAAACTCATGTTGCAGCCTGAAGCATTGGCAGTTTAAACCAGGTGAAGGGATTAGCTTGTTTTAAATTCTATTTGTACCCTAGAAACTAAAAATGAATGTAAGCCAGGAATTATTATTTTCACAATCTCCAGGTGCCCAGAACTTTTGAAAACAAATAATCACTTTCAGCTCTAAACTGCCTGATCCTCTAAAAACACTGTAGATTTGAGGAGAAATAATAAGAGGGAAGAGAAGAATTCTGTGCAGGTTTATGTAGACTCAGTCATTTCTTGTTAAAGCCATTTGACATAAAAAGTGTCATTTGTGAAAAGTTGTCAGTCTTGAGCCTGGAAGGGCAGCATTATACATTACAATGGGGATGCTACAGACTTACTAGAAGCCACACTAATGTCAATATTCTTACTACCAACTCATGCTAAAACTGGTTTGCTATCAGAAGAGACCTTGCACATGTATATGGCCTTTAGGTTATTACAAAATTGTAATGGAATATTAATTAATTCCGATTAAATCATTCCTGTTCTTAAAGAAAAGGTGAAAGTTGAGGCGATGACTTTCTGAATTTCAGTGTCGTTAAAATTGTTTTACTGCAAAAGTGGTAAAAACCCACAACGTGTCTTGAAGGTAAATCTTCACAGTGCCCATCTCATGAATGCACCAGAGTTTCAGAAGTTTTTTGATTTCTTTGATCCACTTTGAAGAGTAGCCTCATACCACTTTTCTTCATTTAAAAGGTTTTTTGCATAGCTGGGTTTTTACTGAACAAATTCATTCTGAAACATGTAACATTCCTCCCTGTATCCTTTCAGTCATTGCTGGTGCAAGACCAAGAGCGCCTCGTAGGGCACCTGGGGACAGCACAGGGCAGAAGCAGCCCTCCAGCCTCTCTTACTTCATCACAATTAACACAGACACCGTCCCCAATCCTCCATGCAAATACTGGTCCACTGACACCCCTGATGCTACCCTGGTGTAAAGGAATCCACCCCAGAAGAAGCTTTTTCCTTCCATGTGGGAGCACCCAGCAGGAGGATCCAGTGCAGCCACTTGTGGGCAAGGCTTCAGTGGAGCTCCAGCTTTGGCTGTGCTTGGGAAGGGTTTGGCTTCTTCCCAAGAGGGAACCCCCAAAGTCCCCTTTTCAGATCGCCTTCACAAATCCACTATACATCTTCCACCACAAAAATTCAGGTATCAGGGTTAGGAAACGTCACTCTGAATTAATCACAATACTTTAGATTTGACACAGAATGATAATGATCGTACAAAAGTCCTGAGTTGCTTTCAGAATCTGGAGTGAAATACCTGTTTTTAGCTTTCAGTGCAGTTGGTGGGTCTCTCTAGTTCTTCTCAAAGGTTCCATTTTACTGAATGCTATCTATAGTAGGCATTCAAATAATTATTTGGCCTATTCAAGTGATAATGCACTACAGAGTTTACAGAATTTTGAAGACTAAGAATGTGAATACATCAGCTATCTAAAAAGATAATTTTCTCATAAAATAAATGAGAAAAAGCATGTAATGCAAGACAGAAGAATTATCTTTTTGCCCTAAAAACTCTCTTAATAATGACAGTATCTAATTTGTTTAATCTTTCACACTGTATATCCAAAAATGGTGTTGATTCAGCAAAATGCTGAAAGTTTGCTGACTCTCTTAGAGGAAGAATGTATTTATTTATATCAGATATATATAAATGTATAGTCCAGGTTTAAAGTTCACTCAAGGTATGAAAGACCTCAAATCAGTTGCCTGTAGTGCCTGAAATAACGTGAACACACAAGTCATTCAAGAATAAATTTCTAAGCTGTACCCTAAGTTGGGATGCAGTCCTTATTTCACCCAACATTTCTGCTTTAGGTCAATAATTAATGTTCGGTGAAGTAGAGGTTGATAGACAAACAGCCCAAGACTCTTCTCAATCATTTGTCCTCTCTCTTGGGGACTGAAGATGAGGCAGAACAAACCATTTCTGCTGACATTAATTTGGGTCCCCAGCATTTACTCAACCACCGTTTATGTTTTTGTGAGCTGCAAATATTTTTGTAAATGACTTCTATGTTTCCTGCCTCTCTCTCTGAAGTGGCTGGAATTGGCCAGTGCCTTCTCGAGTTACCAGCAGCAGTCTGGCAGAGAAATGGAGGCTTCATACCTGCAGCTCTCACTGCAAAAAGCCAGCTGGGATCCGAGGTGTGAGTGGCTTAGCAAGTCTGGGCACCCCCGGTGTGATGCTGGATCACACGGACAGCGGTTTGCGTAACGTGGAGAAAATGAGAGGCAATTCAGGCTGTGAAACGCAATTCTCACACGTGGAATTGCCTTTGGAGACGTCCACGGGGCTGCTGCTTGCGGGAACTTGTAGCATTGTCTGAGAGGTCAGCAGGTTTCTGCCCCGGGATGGGATGCAGGTGAGGAGAGCAGCAGCATCCACGCACCTCATGCTCGTGCCTGGCCTCTTCTGACGTCAAATAAACTAATTCTTAAAAAGTCTAAACACAAATGCTGATTTTGGGATTTGAAGAGGCACTGTTGTCTGAATTCCTACCAAATCAAGCCATAAATTTCATTCGTGAATCCTAAATGTAGAGAGATGTGTTTTAAACTAGCACTTATCTCAAGAGATATCAAGCACTGATGTACAACAATGAAGACAACTTCCCTCAGCAAACTACTCCAACTCTTAAAACCTCATTTTCTGTTTGAATTTCACTGATCTGGACCAGCACGTGATGTTAAGCCCTCTAATATCAGAAATTTTCACCTTCCATGTGTAATAAGCTGGGAACAAATTCCACAATACCTGTTTCACTACACACCACCATTTTGTCACCAACGAGTGATTCTGGTAGCTCATCCCCAAGACCTTTCCAATAGATCAACAAACTTTGTAAAGTTTCTGGCATGATTTCAGGAACATTGTCATCCCCTGGGAATAGCCACACTGTTCTATTCTTAGTTACACATTCTTGCAGACCAAGTAAACAATCAGTGTATAAACAGCCTCACGAATACACTAATAAAAATGAAACAGATTGACAAAGAATTTCAGCAATAAAAAAGCATCCACAGGTGATTTTATTTCTGGGGTCAGACAAGAAATGGCTGTAATGAGCTGCTGTTGCAGCGACCTGTTCCCGGTGCTCCTGGTGCCTCATTACGCTGCTTTTCAGCGCTGCTGTTGTCACAGTAGTCCCTGAAGAACCTTATGCAAGGAATAAGATGATGGTTCTGCAGTATGTCAAAAAAGAGCGTTTAACAGATAAGTGCTAATGTTCTGGGTTAGGGATTCTCACTCCCTTACTCTGCACTGGCTCATGTAATTGCATGAATCACTTTGATTGCAAAGCACACGCTCTCCCGGCAGCTTAGCGGGATTGAAGTGGAATATTACAGAGTCTGCTCAGGAAACAGTGCTAGAATAAGGAAAAGCTGCAAACATACCACAAAAACTAACGATTTCTAGTTACTCATGAAATTTGCTCCTTTGATTTGCACACGGATATTATTTAGACTTTTGTGCAGACGTGTGACTGTGTTGGCAAAGTCCAGGGCAGCACAATTCCGAGTGATTCAGCAGGAACTGTGGATTTATGTGATGGGCAGGGACTCAGTGCCTTTCTGTAATTTTCAGATATGTCTTTTAAAAAATGTATTGTTCCTGCCAAGAAGATACTGAATTGGTTTGGGGAGTTCGCTGGACTTTGGGGAAACATTCTTTCAGCCTTTTTTCTTCCTGCTGATTGCTTTTGGTGGGAAACAGCTTCTCTCTGCACCCCAAAATGGGTCAGGAGCTGCGAGCTGTGGGCAGGGGATCCTCTGGTGGAACCACACTCTCCCCCTGCACACCTGAACCTGCAGAGGGAAGTCATTTTTCATTGAAATGGGACTTACTGGGCCATGGTGGAAGGAGGTGGGAATGCCTCCATGGCCATAGAAATCTACCAAACACAAGAACTGGAGAGGATTTGTTCAGGAGGGCATCGTTGTAGATCTGCCCCCACCACAGACAGGCAATTTATCCTATGCCTCGATGGGATCTGGTGAGACCAAAGCCAAGCAGGTTTTGTAGGCTCATATTTAATAAACAAACCAGCCCATCTTTGCTCCCTGCCAGGGCCCCCACGGGTCCCTCTGGTCCCTTCCAGTTCTGCCTCCCCCACCTCCCCAGGCACCACACAAGTGTCCTCTGTGTCCCTCATCATGGAAACCAGTGGGAGCACTATGAATGCTGCTAATCCCTGGCTTGCCACTGTCTCCAGGGGGACCAAGAAGAGGTCACTTGTTCAGTTTTTGTTTACTGTACTGGTGCCACATGGCTTCCTTAGATTGCCTGCAGGGAGCAGGGTTTTTTTCTCCTTAACACACAGTTTAGTTTCTGTTTTGGTTTTGTTTCTTTGCTTTTCCAGTCCTTGGCTGGAATGTGGTGGTGGCCAGTGAGAGGATACAGGGCAGGTTGTGCTCCTGCCCCTATTAGCATATTAGGTCTGGAAAGAATTATCCAAAGAGGCAATGCATAGAAAAAACAGTCAGTTGTCCAGTAAACTGCCAGAATTTCACCACTAAAATCCCTTGTTCTGCACCTCTGTTCTGTCCCACTGTCTTCCCAAGGCCTGTGGCAGCTGTAGCTGTTCCCTTGTTCATCTGGGGTGTGCATGGTAGGTGTCGTGTGTGTGGCAGGGTGTGAGGTGTCACCTGCAGGCAGGGAAGTAGAGGCAGCTGGGACCACACCTCTGTCCATCCCACTGGATGGGGCATTGCCCACTGCTGCTGTGGGGGTGGCAGCTTCGTGGCTCTCCAGCCTTCCCTGATGCTCTGAGCATTGGTCATCCAAGGCAGAAGCAGGGAGGACACTTACACGGAGGATCTCGCCCTCTTACCCATCTGCCTTGTCTTTCAGGCCTCCCATGAGATTTTTAAAATTTTAATTTCTCTCCCATTTTTCTTGTTTCTGGCTGTTTCCTCTCATCCCTGTACTTCGCACTGCTTCATCTGTCACTGCCATGGGAAGGCGGGTGTTCCCAGCAGAGCCCATCCGAGGTGCCTCCAGGGCCTGGAGTACCACCGAGTTCCTTTTCCTCCTTTTCATCCGTATGCAAGATTGCTCAGAAGGGTGAAAATTCCGGTGAAATGGCATGTTAGCAAAAAGCATGCATTAACAACCCTGTGGGGATGGCTGCAAAATGCTTTCCCCTCACCAGAGCCACCTCCAACACGAAAACTTCACTTACTACTCCCTTAAGGATGAACTCAGAAAATTGTAATGTCTCTCTAGTGACTTACATTTCTAAGAATGCCAAAGCACTTAGTAAATTACATTCTCCTGACTTCCTTCAGCTGTGACTGGGATATAACCAGAGTCGGGGTGACAACTGGCAAGTGTTTAAGTTCACATGCCCTCATTAAAAATGAACTTCGGCTTGATAAGAGAAAGAACCCCACCCCTGCCTTGGTAGTGGTGTGGTTCGGGGTTTTCTCTTAGGAAGCAGAAAATAAAGTGCTAATGTGGAGCTTAGATCTGTTTGGGCTATTCTCAGGAAATACCACGGAGTTTTCAGCATCAGAAGAAATCAGCACCTCGGGTTTTTCTTTTAGCTGGGTACAGCTGACAAGCAGCCAGCACGAGGGTGAGTCCTGCAAGTGAGGGCACTGCCTGGGGCTGCAGCACCGGAATCCTTTAACCGTGCCTCGGCTGGGTCTGACCAGGGGTGCACAAACCCCAGGCCAGGGCAGGGGGAGGTGGCTGCGGGCAGGAGGCAGCAGGGAAGCCCCAGCTTTTGGCTTTCGAGGGAAGAGAATGACCTACAGCGTCATCTCCTGAAAACGACCTGCTACAAAGGACAAATTATCCACCTCACCCTCCTACTTCCCACTCTGTTCTTCTGCCAGCTCGCTTTTCAAGAGCTACTAGTGCAAAGGGCAGCTAATTATTCCAGGAATTCAAATTGGTTCTTTTTATGGTAAAGATCAAACAAAAGCAAACCCCCAGCAATGCGGGCTGGCGTTGGCTGCCTGCCTCAGCCGCCAGCCCAGTGCTGGGAAGATGAATCTCATCCTCTCAACAGCTCATTATCTGGGCAGAAGTTGCCAGACCACGGATGGGGAGGATTGGAGGCACAAGAAGATGAGGATGGCACAAGGCTGAGGGAAAGGAAGCAGAAAAAGGAGTGTGGTTAAAGTGTGACAGGTGAAAGGTGTGACAGAGGTTGTCCATGCTCGACCATGCAGCCCAGCAGCAGCTCTGCCATCTCAAAACCACTTTACTGCGTGCTGGTATTGCCTTAATTCCAGTTCCTGGGTGACTCTGGGGCATGGCAGGGGTTTTTAGGCCGTGCACACCCAGGTGAGCTCATCTCTCCCCACCACAGACCTGCTCCATCAGCCACTGTCCCCGTGCTGAGGACGTGCACCTGCACCACTTCTTTTGCTGCCCAGGTTCCCAAAGGCCATTTGCCCATTCTACCAGCATGGCCAGCTCAGGGACATGTGGCAGTGACATTTTCCATCCCCCCCAGAGCCAATATCTCCTGTTGCCTCCCTCCTGTGACCAGGGTGCCACCAAAACAGCTTTGCCTGAGGACAGCATAGCTGTGGGGAATGGCTGAATAAGACCACAACACTGTTTCTTGTTGCCTTGACAATACACTGAAGCTCAAGAGATCCATTTTAACGCTGTGCTGGGGTAATACCAGCTGATGAAACCCTGCTGGAAACAAGGCAAGCAACTAGATTTGCAAAACCGAGTTTTCACACGTGTGTAGGATCATCAGGATAAGCAGGGTTTTGCCTCCGGAGAGGGACTGGCTCTTTGCCTGGGAAGACTCTCCAGTCTCTCCCTCTAACGGCTGAATTTTCAAGTACTATATAGCAAATCCCTTCCCAGTACTCCACTGGTTTTTGAAAATACAAAAGTAATCCCAAATGTCCAAAACACTCATGTTCTTTAGCTAGAGCCTCCTGCAAAATCTGCTGAGTCTGAAGATGACCTGCAGCCAACATCCATGGGCTTAGGGGGGTTTAACCAACAAGGCTGTTGCTCACAGAGGAATAGAATTCCTCTTTTCCAGAGCGCTGTTTCTTTTACACTGCTATTAATTCCAATCATGGCACATCTAATTTAGGAATTCTTCGGTGACCAGTACACTTCAGTGCCATGACAGGAGCACGCAGCAGTGAGAAAACAGTTAAACGTGGCTTCCTAAGCTCAGTCCATTACTTGGTCTCTGGGGAACAGCACCATTTCCTGAAGTGACTCTTCCCTTCATCACTCCATGTAGGAGCTCCATGAATAAATAAGAAATAGGGTTTCTTATGAGGGTCGTTGCCCAGCCAGGATTATCCTGCAGTGCTGCAGGTTCAGGAATCCCTTTTCTGAGAAGCACTGAGCCACCTGCTCGAGGTCCCACAATGTGTGGTTGCATGAACAACTGACTGCATTCAGACCCGCTGGAAGCATCAAGAGCGGAACCGGCAGGTACTGCTCCAGCTCTTTCTAAATCCAGCTCTTTCTAAACCCAGTTTCTCAACTTCCTGCAGCAAGACAGAGCAATTACACTGGAGATGATGAAATATTTCCTTCAGTTTACCCTAAATTCCAGCGAGTGATGTAACCAGCCATTCTTTAGTTTTGCATCACCTAACACAGTGAAGAGCGTGAACAAATCAATTCTCAGTGGACCACTTCAGTATTTAAATCCCCCAATAAAACCTTTTCTGTTTTACCTATTCAGATCCCTTTCACATCTGCCATCAGGGTGTCCTTACACGCCTCATCCTGCCAAGGTTAATACTCAGAGCTGGGATGGTTCCAGCTCATTTCATCATCTTGTCTGAGATGACATTTTAAGCAGCAAGTGCTTTGTGTCTGACTGGCATAAAGTCAAGTGCCTTACCTCTCATAGCCAGTACTGATAGCGCTCAGTTAGAAGTCTGCTAAATGGCTGGTTTCTGTAATTACACTAATTGCCTAGGAGAAAAGAGAGAGGAGTGTCTCTTCCATTGAAAAAAACCACATAACTGTTAGTCTACGCTGACCTTTTCCTGCTGTTTCCTTCTCCTCTGTGAATGAACACTATTAGCTGAAACTTCCCCGTGTTTGCTCCTTGTTCTGCCCTTCCTGGTTACAGCTTGGGGTGACATGGCCGGAAATCTGCATGGGCTTTTAAAAAAGCAGGTACCATTTTCATGGACATAGATTTTACTTTTTCTGAACAGCATAAACAGGATACTCTGTTGAAAATCAGCTGAAATGGAGCAATATTCAACCATGCACGTAATTTTCTCCAACTGAATAGTCCTACTTGCTCAACATTAAACACAAACTGAGGGGAAAATAAAGGAAAGTGTGTGGTTTCAATAAATCGGGAACTTAGAGAAATCCCTCTGTACATTATAATCATTATCAGCATCTTAAACAACTTCCTCTACCAGAAAAGCTGCCCAGAATGTCGACGGAAGAGCAAACTTTGCCACAGACAAATCCGAACTCGAGTTCGACCAGCAGCACCCAGGAATTAACTCCTCGTCTCCTGGGACCTGTGGCTTTCCTTTGGCCTGGGAATGGCTATGGCTGCTTATGCTTCTGCCTCTAATCCAACATAAGCTGGAGAAGCTCTTGAGGTTTCTGTGTACGAGGACAAATTCATCCTGGCTGTGTCAGCAGCAGGACAGAGCGATCCCCCTGTGTAAGAAACACAGCTCCCTTCGCCTTGGCTGCAGCTCCCAGCACACTGGGAGTTCCTGACCCTGGCTGGTATCTACCACCCCACTCTCTGCTGCACCCTGACAGCTCTCATTTAAACAGCTGGAGCCCCACAGATTTCTCTCAGATCCACAGGCCATCAAGAGACCCCTAAATAGGCAGCAGCAGCAGGCGAAAGCCCCGGGTGCAGTGCGGGGAAGCCTTTGAAGCTGACATCACTTGGGTTGGAGGTGTTTTGAACTGTGGAGAGGAAGCTTTGTGAAAAGAAAAGGCTTTTATTCTGACAGTCAAGCTTAAGCCTGCCATGACTGTATGTAAAGTGCAAACTCGGAACTTAAAGAGGGAAAAATAAAAGGGCTGGATTCAGCGGACAGTCGGGTTTGACTCCAGCTCAGCTGTCAGAGGAATAAAGCCTTTCAAAAAGAACAAACCAAATCCTCAGTTCTTTTCCCCAGCATCAGCCCTGACTGTTGCAGCTTCAAAGGCTGGGCTATGCCATGGAGGTCCCGCAGGGAGAGCGGGGCCGCCCCCGCAGCTGCTCGAGCCCTTTGCATGCCGGGCCACACCACAGCTCCTTGCTCAACACCCTGGGTCCCCCAAGCTGGTCCAGCTTCCCTGGTCAGGCTGCTGTCCACCCACACCTCCAAAGGAAGGGGGGCTCATTCCCTGGCTCCGGTGTTTCTTCACTGTGGGGTTACTCTCATGGCAGCGCTGAGTTTAGCTCGGTGCTGCCTCTCAGATGCTCGTTTAGGAAATGAGTGAGTGATTACCATCTCTGCTTTGTACCTCCAGCATCTGCTCCTACACCTCCAGACACGTGCTGGTGCTCCAGGCATGTGGCTGACCTCAGTGTCAGAGCTCCCTGGTGATCCAAAGGCAAAGGTCTGCTCACAAAATTTGCATGTAGAGACAGCAAACCCAAAAGGCAGAGCTGGACGGCAAGGCAGAAACTAAAGCAGCTCATAATCACTGGGGTTGTATTTGCCTTTCCAAAGGGCATAACATTTTATGCGATTCATTAAGATTAGAGCCCTGAGTGTATTCATCAGGGCCTTGTTGGTACGGAAATTAATCATTTTAGGGTGCATGGCTGAGCTTTGATGGTGGCTCCCGTGAGGCTCAGGCTGGCCCTCGGGTGACATGAAGGTGCTCGTGCTCAGCACAGCCCGGCCAGCTCCAGCCTGGAGCAGGGCTCGCTCCAGGGCTGATGAGACAGCCAAGGGCTCCAGAATCCTGACCACAAGCTCGGCTTGCTGGGGCAGGAGGAGGGACAGCAGCCATCCCAGGCCTACACACCACTCCATGGCACAGCACCAGGAATGAGCAATCCCGAGGTATTTATGTGCTCCTACCTTGGCCCTTGTGGTGTTTTAATAGTGGCCAAAGCAGTTAAATTAAAGGGAGAGCACTGAGCCGCTGCTACTGCTGCCATATTCTTCCACTCCGGTGTTTGTGGTCTCCATCCCCATGGATCCCGCTCCACTGAGGGTAGCAAGTGGGGTGGTCCAGCTGGATGAATGGCAGAGGTCAGGTATTGAGGGTGCTGGTCCTTCTGCAGGGGGGACAGCAGCAAGAATAGCTGATCCTTTGGGACTGGATCTCGTACAGGCAGGAGCAGGGTCTGGGCTGTGGGATGCTGCACACCGGGTGTGGTATATGCACATCTCTGCACCTCAAACCACATAGTGCCCCTTCCTGATGTGGTATTTGGTCATAACTGGGAAAAATTAATCCACATTTTCAGTCCTCTGGATGTTAAAAAAAAACCATATAAAAATCTGAAATGGGTAATTTTAAGATTGCTGTATGATAAATTCATAGATTTATTACTCTTATAGTTCTGCATAGCTGCGAAACCTGTGAGTTATTACAGCTTTACAGCATCCTGACCCTTCAAATGTTTGTATTTCCTGTTGCATCCTTACCAGGGATAAGAGATAACTGCACTTGTCTGCAAAACGCCCTGGGTAAGACAAGATCATCAGGAAAATGGCAAAAAGTAAGATGCATGTTCTGTGTTGCACTGACTGCCCTGTCACTTCTGCTCAGTTTATTAGCAGAAAACACACTTTTACTGCACTCCTGCCTTCAGATTCAATCTACTGCAGGAGGTGCACAGCCACAGAGGGGGTTTTTTTCCCCTTTTGACTTTGCAATGTGATACTGATCACTCTGAAAAAAGCCTCTCCTCTTTGTCGGCTCATTGGCAGCAGCAATTCTGCCCGGTGACGCAGGGACAGGGAATTGCTGCGTGTTCCCGACGACGTCTCCAGCCTGACCTAATCCATTAGCTGACCGAGCGTCCATGGGGCGACGTTTCTTTTGGCATGAAGCAAATCCCTGGCAAGTTCGCTCCGTGAGACCTCGCAGACTTTCCACAAACATATTCCTGACGTAGCAGGACTCAGGAGACAACGCCTAAGACCTTTACAGAGGTGGTGTTAACTTCGTTCTTCCACACTAAAATTAAGCTTTCCTACAAATTCAGTAGGTTTTTTTTCGACCAAAACCATCTCACCTTGGTTTTTCTGGCACGACCATCTCTCCCCAACACTAAATCTCATTATGAGTTGAAACGAATGACGGAAACCACGAGGCTGTAAAAGGAGGAAGTGCTAAGGTTGTTGCTTCTGTTTCCAAAGCATGAAATAAGGTATTGAATAATGAGTTTTTCCTTTCAGTGCTTGAGCTCTGTGGGGATATTGCTACAGCTAATTCCTAGTCATGTATTTAACAAACTTACAAGCAAGGTCACTTGGTCACATGTCAGGTATGGGAAACCCGTGAGTCCTTGGGGCAAAGAGAATTAGAAGCAAAAAAGCACAAGATCTCTGAGTTCATTGGAAACCCAGACAGAAAGAGCCTGTGGAATAAATGCTGTAATCCCTCATCTCTCGGGGATGGAGTGGCTGTCTGACCCAGGGCACTGCTGGGCTAGCAGCATTACCTTGGGGACATTTTGGGCTGGGTCACCCAGAAATTGCATGCAGTCTGCCAAAGAAACTGTTTCTCTCAAAGCTCAAATGGCCATCCACAAACTCCCCAAAGGAGGAAATAATAACCACAAACTTTCTCGGCTTGGCACCGCAGGGCTGGCCACATTGCGAATGCACTTTTCCCATTCATGCTTGGATTTCACCACATGAAGAAGAAAGAGAAGAAACGCTGCAACGAGAGGGAGGCTGGAAAGAAAGAGCAGAGCAAAGTAACAGTAATTATAAACAATGATTCAGGAGATCCTTCCCAAAAGTAACACAAGCAGCTCACTTAACATCCTACGTCAGAAATGGTGATTCCATGTCTGGTATTCAGCAATAAGGATCATTAAGTATTAATAACATTTGCAAATATTAAACAAAACATTTCTCTGCTGTTGCACGGGTAAGTGAACTAACAGGCTGATATTCCTGTGATTTCCTAGAGTCACAGGAAAGCTTGGGTTGGAAGGGACCTTAAAGATGATCTAGTTCCAACCCTCATCTTAACTCTGATAATTATGAAGCATTTTGAAAGCACTTTATCAAACTCATACCACGACACAAACCCTCCTTCAGGAAGCTGTGATAGTGCCAAAGAAAAAGCTGGCAAAATCGGGAAAACTGTTAAAGCTCTTTGTGCCCTGGAAGGGTCTCACAAGAGGTCCCCATTCCACCTCCAGCTGCAGCCGGGTGGTCGGCACTGGCTCCTGTACCCCAGCATGTGATAAGATTTGATGAATAACAGCAAAATTAATGTTGCCATTCCCCAATTCCCTCATTTCAGCCCTGAGCAGGTTGAATGCTGTCAGGGATGTGCTGGGATGTGCAGCAGGGTGGATGTAAACCTCCCTCAGTTTGCATCTACTCGCCTGCCAGGAGCAGGATGGGGAACAGAGCTTGGAAAGAGACAGGAACTCTGAATGTTTTTATTTTGCTGTTTAAATGTTTTTTCCTTCCTTTGACTTTACAGCCTTGAGCCCATTACTCACTCCATGTCTGAAATTGAAATTATGGGGAAAAAAAGTCTTCAGTGCATTTACTTGGATTCATTATCTGTCAAGTGGTATAGAAGGAATAAATTGGGAAGGAAATTTTAAAACCATTCTTCTGACATGAGTCACAGGAGTAAGCTATCAGAAGCCATGTCAAAGGCACTGCAGTTGGCAAGAAACATATAGCATCTTTATGATTCTTCCTTTCATAAAATCCAAACCATAAACAACAAAAACAAGGGAAGGCAGGGAATATAATTTCATTAGAGCAAACGTGACATAAATTTAATAATAAATATTAGCTGTTATCTAGAAAAATATGAAAAGCCATTTTCAAAATCATTAGCTCTAATCACAAAAGAATTTTGCAGCTTCTTTTCCATTTTGTACCTCTGTAATGAACTCTGATAAATTCAAGGGACTACATGTTAAATAAAGAGATAGAAGGGTCTAATTTGCTGCTTCATTAAACCGGCTTATTTCTGGAACGTCTTGCGTGTTGCTCTGAATTCCCCATCTCTGAAAGGTGGAGACAATGAACTATCTGTCTCTAATGTAGTGTGGCACACAATTAGGGATTCAAAAAGATGTGAATCTCTTTCCATCAGAGATACACGCAGCGATTATTATTTTATTACCAAATACTGTCAGCGTTACAGATTTCCAGCAGCTACCCTGACACCTGACGCGCATGTTAAATTTGCACAAAGCGTTGCAAGAGAAAGTCAGATGGAGCATATTTAAGCCACATTATTCCTTATTATGTAAGTCTCCAGTAAGCCTGGAATGGTTAAATATTCCTGGAGTGAAGATTTGCAGCCGGACAGGATATACTGAGGATGACCTGCCTGTTTGGATGTATTTTTAACATGGTGATACAGCACAAGATCAAGTTTACAAACTCTGCTTGCAAGTCCACAGAGCCTTTAAGAGCTTATCTGAACCTATCTCTGCTCAGTGAACTTACACATGTGGATCTGAGACACTGGCTTGCTTGGGAATGAATTCTACTAAAGTTCTCTCAGCTTCAGCTGAAATTTTTTTTCAAAACACATATTAACACGAAAGTTCTGTAACCTCCACTTGACTCTAGCCAAGTGGATTTGCAGGAGGAAGACGTTTGAAGCAGTCCTGGAAACATAAACAGACTCAAAAAGGCTTTGACCTCATAGAGAAACACAGATGTCTTCTTAGATGCAGTATCAGCTTGGGATTTACCTCCACAACCAGAATATATGTACTTATCCACAGGAGAAACTCTCCTGGTAATCTGAACAACGGCGGAAAGAAATGATTGAGGCATTTAGAGTCGTGTTTGCCTTCACACATCTACACCTGTGGCACGATCAGGATTACCACTTATGTACCACGGGTCTGCAAAATTTCCAACCACTGAGCAGCCTCTGGATTTCATTCTCCTCCTCTTGCCTTTCTCAGCACAAGATGAGGGGCTTGGAGCAACCTGGTCTAGCGGAAGGCGTCCGTGCCCATGGTAGGGGGGGTGGAACTAGAGGAGCTCTAAGGTCCCTTCCAACCCAAACCATTCTGTGTTTCTGTGATTCACGTGAAAAACAAAGTTCTCAGCAACTTGCAGGGTCCAAATTGCCATGCCAGAACAAAACAAAGAAAGAGCTGTAATACACTTTATAACTATAGGGAGGAAAAAGGAAAGAAAGAAACTCCCCAAAACGTTGGACTTGAAAATTCAAACTCTCAAGTTAGGACATTCAAAATCACAGTTCCCTCAGCACCCATAACTCACCTCCTTGCACATATGTCACACATGCTACTGGGTATGAGGTTATATTTATGTCTTGCTCTTTCTCTGCCAGGAACAGAGTTATGGCTACTGGGGGAACCGTAAGTTTGATTTTCCTGACTTATGTGTATTGAATCTTCAAGAAAAGAAAAAAACCCAACCTGCTTGTTTGGATGATAGCAAATATGTCTCTCTCTGCTTGACTTTATTTCCACTTCCTTTTCTGTTCCTCTGCCTCGTCGCAGACAGTTGAAACTGTGGACTTTACCCACATGAAGAGGAATAGCTGTTAAAAAGAAGCAACCCGTGCCTTCTTTAGGAAAAAATTCTTCACTGGAAGTCTTTGGAACAGGTTGTCCAGGGCAGTGGTGGAGTCACCATCCCTGGAGGGGTGTAAAAGGTGTGTAGATGTGACACTGAGGGACATGGTTTACTGAGGAACACGGCACTGCTGGGGTAACAGTTGGACTCAATGATCTTAGAGGTCTTTTCCAACCTGAAGGATTCTATGACTTTTTGGAAGAGGCAACATGTTCCCATAAAGTTCCAGTCCTTACAGGACCGGGTTGGAGAGGCTGCATTAAAAACACTGAAGCCTTTTAAGTGAGTTCTCATTACTAAAACTATTGCTTGCAGCAACCTTTTAAAATAAATGCCACCACTTTCTTGTGGGTGACTTGCAGCAATGTCTGAGCTATCCCTGTCTGCAACTGCTTACAACATCAGTTCAAAGTTTATCAGAATGCAACTGCAGCAACCCAAAGCCTCTATTTCAGAGCCATTTACCAGCACTCATTGCACTGTGGCACTCAGAGGTGAGGAACACTTCATTTTCCTCTTCTGTCTGCAGTGGCAGCAGCTGTTAAGTGGCCTTTTTGCTGGAAATAGTATTTGGGAGATTGGCACATACTTTCAAAGAAAATTTCAAAGAAAATTTCTCCTGTTTCTCTGCCGAAAGTCATGAAGTAACGCCTGTTGCAGTGGCTCAGAGGTGGTTACAGGGAAAGGGTCTTTGCAAGGCTGTGGGACGGTTCTCAGTGACTTTGATAAGCCTTGGACTGAGTTCTAAATCCCTTTGCCTGTCTGACTTCCCCGCTGCCTCCTTGGCATTCCCAGTTTCCAGCTGACACCCACCACGGGCAGTGGCAGCAGGTCCAGGAGTCCGTGTGTCCGGGCACTGGTCACAGCTAACTGGGACAGAGAGAGAAACACGCAGCACTAACAAAATGAATACTCAGCATTTTGATGTTCAGCAGAGCACTGCTGCAATGGTTCGCTCTGCAAAGCGAACGAGGCTCCTCATTCCCTTTGGTTATTTACCTATAGGAGGAAAAAAAAGAAAAGAGAATTAACCTGGATCCTGCTGCTGTGTTTCTACGCTGTGATACTTTCTTGTGGAAGCCCTACCAATTAAAAAACGCTTTTGATTTGATTTCCTGGAACATTCTGTCGTTTTCAGCTCCAATATGGGTTTATTTCAGACATATTTCCAAGGCTTTCAACGAACGAAGATGCAAGGAAATACATTGCATTTGGGAAAACTATACAAATGGTAAATGTCTTTTCAAATAAGTTATAATGATATTTCAAGGGCAGTTTAGACCTGTTCAAATTGCATATTCTCATTACCATTCTTAGCAACAGACATAAGTCCTTCAATCTCCATGTAGTTTTGTTACTCTCTCTCCACAGTTTTCAATTTCCTTACAACTATTCAGCTGATTTATTATTTCCCTCCTGTATTTTAAATGCATTGTAACCCCATACATTTGTTTCACTCTCTCGGCTTCAATATTCAAGGTCGTTAAAACCCCCAAAATATCCTTTGCTTATACCACAACTTTAAATGTGCTCTTTCTTGTCCAGTGGCTTGTTACGTAATTACCAGTGGCGATATCATCCTGTTTTTATATTTTTATGATTAAAGAGATAAAAATGAACTCAACTGAATAAAATGTAGGAACCTACTTGCAATATCTGTGGCAATTCCGTTGCTGCCCCAGTTGCAGAGGTGACAGAGAGATGCAGAATTAATCTCTCTCAGTGTGTTGCTTGAAAGTTAACTGCGAATAAATAAATTATATAGTATTAACATCTGACCCTTCTGATTAAGTGCTGCTTAAATATGCGACAAATTTTAAATCGACTGCATTGTACAGAGAGGCAAAGTACATGGCAGCCCACACAGTCCAAATCTGCCTTAAAAATGAAGATGTCCTGCCAGCCATGTCCCAAGATCACACCTCAATGTCTCTGTGGGCAACACTTCGTTGGACACCATCCGTTTGGTCCTGTGCCTGGCTGGGAGTTGCTCACCCTCCACACACCAAGGCAGCCCACAGGGACCCCCACAGATCCCCAGCATGCAAGGACAAAACCCTGGGCAGTTTTGTTTAAAAATGCAAATCTATGGTTCTGCCAAACCTCCAAACCTGACAGCAGAAGTAGCTCATGTGAGCACATCGCAGCTCCCTGGGAATACACCGTGTGTGGGAATTCAGTTCCCCAGCTGTGCTGGCGGAGGTCAGGGAAGGTTGAAGGAGGTCGACAGAAGGTCTGTCTGAGCGGAGCTGGGTGCAGGGGGTAGCAGGGCATGGCTGCAGGGTCTGTCTGAGCGGAGCTGGGTGCAGGGGGTAGCAGGGCAGGGCTGCAGGGAGCTCAGGCTGAGGGACCCGCCAGGTGCTGCCGCCGCGGCCAAAGGGCCGCGCTGACGGAGCGCGGGGTGACGGCTGTGCCCGCTGCCATATGGGACTGTCAACATCGCTCACAGAGCAGCAGCACGGAGCTGCAGGGCTGCGAGGGACCTGCGGAGCCCAGGCAGCCAGGGCCCTGCCCCAGAGCAGGATCAGGCCCTGGCAGGCCCTCCCTGACAGCTGATTTCTAACAGATTGCTCCTGCCTCCTCTCCAGATCTAGATCACCCGTTCAACATGCCCTGCCTCCACCACCACAGGACTTTCTGACTGCTCATCCACATCCTCCCTGCCACTCGCTCCTGCCAGCCCTTTGCCAGCTCCACGCCAAGCCTGAGGAGCACCAGCTCCTCTGCAGAGAAATTCTGATGTAGGCACACAGGGAAACAATGATGCAGAACACTGCAGTTGTGGTTTTTATCTCTGTGTTCCTTAGTAACCCATTTCGTGTGCTGGAAAAAACAGCACCATGTCTGAGCCCCTAAATTGCTGAAGAGAGCAGTGCAAAGACTACAGACAAGGGGCACTGGAGCCGACCAAGTTCATGGCCAGATTGGCCCAAGGGCTCTTGGAGCTCCTCACTTCATGCATGTCCTTTCTGCTCCCAGCCCCTTTGCTCCAGGTGTGAATCCAGTGATGGAAAAAGAGGCGACAGTGCCCTTCTGGGGCTGTCCTCAACGAGGCTGAGATCACTGCCATTTGTTCCACTGCTGGCTGCAAGAGGTGCGAGCGTGGGACGCGCCAGCCTCCTGCGGCGTGTTTGTCGGGTGGATGAACCCAGGAGCTCAGACAAGACAGGAAAGGATCTGCTTTCATTCCCGCTAACCCGGGCCCTCCCCTTGAATCACAGCGTTGGCTTAAAAACAAAAGGTTTATGTAAACATATAACTTGCTTTTAATTTGAAGCTGCAATTCCTTCTTCTCTACTAAAAGGCTATGGGGTTTTTTTCCAAGTGACTGCCAGACTTGGAACCTGCCTGGCACAGGCACAGCCTGTGCTTAGCGCTAGGATGGGGACAACTAAGTAAAACCCATTGCTGGTAGAAATCCCCCATCCTGTGCCCCTGTGGGTCTCGGATCCCATGGCTCTGGTGTTTCTCCGGGCAGGCACAGTCCTGCATGCCCGCAGGAGATTCCTGATGCTGCCCTCAGCAGCAGCCCCGGGGAGCCGTGGCTGGAGGGGAGCCAGGGGATGAGGTGCAGCTTCTTCAAAGCTCGTGTTCAACTTATGAAAACAAACAAAAGGAAGAGAAAACCTCTGCCGTTACTCACTCCCGGGGCAGGCGGGCTGTGTGCCGTGGGAGTGCTGGTTCACACGACAGCAGGGAGTGCAGCCGGAGCATCCCGGGGGCTGCGGGCTCTGAGTCACAGCTGCAGGTGGGGGCCGCTGTGTCACCGGGGCTCCCTGTCACCCGCGGCCACCGTCCCGTGGCTGCCCCGGCCATCTGCATCACTGGCAGGTGCCTCCACCGTGCTGGCTCCCAGCCCATCCCAGCACTGAACACGGAGCGAGCCTTTGGCCAGCCCGGCACTCTCCTCTACGGAGTCACAGCACGTTCTCCCAGCGAGTTCTCAGCTTTTCCCCCACAAGCAGGACCTGGTTTAGCACTGCCGTGGCTCCTGCTTTACGTGCAGCAGCACAGTGCCACCTTCCACTGCTCATCACTGTTCCACGGTCTTCTTACACATTTTATCCACACAAAATAGACTTTGCTTTACTTTTGCTGGGGGTTGCAGTAAAATACACAGACTTCATTTGCTCATTCAGCTGGGGCTGGTGGGAAAAGGTGCCCACAGCTGTCCCTGGACCACGTACCTCGAATCCTTCACTCTTCCATGGCTGGTTTTCCTGGGACAGGCTACAGCAACCTCCTTGGCAGCTTCACTGCTGAGAAAGCGATGATGGCAGCAGAGCCCCAGCTTCCCTGCCTGACACCCCTCGCCCTCCCCACATGGGGTGGTTTTAAAAGCAAAGTTTAAGTGAACTAGACAGTAAGAAAACAAAGGAAAACAACCCCAAACCTGGCACACAAGCACTCAACCTCCCTCACATCACCCTTCTACAAAAGCAAGCAAATTTTTCACCAAGTCACTCACTCCCATCAGAGAAAAAGAAGCCACTGGTGCATCTGCTCTCCAGTCACAACCCCTTCGAGCTGGCACTGCCGTCCTCAGGGATTTGCTAATTTCACATTCCCTAACAAGGGCTGCAGACCCACAATGCTGACTTGCTCTGTGTTATCACAACCATTAAAACACTCATTAGAGAAGTGCTCCGCTTGCTCTTTGGCCTTTGGAGCTCATTTGAGTCGCTGAGTAGCTGGTCAGGCTCTTGGAAGAGTATTCTCAAGAAAATAACATCTGATGATAAATTTACAGCTCCAGCAACAGCATATTAAGTGCATTTTACTCCAGCTAGGCCTGTGTCACAAATTGTCAGTACAGATTGGTGGGAAACGAGTATGAAATATTCATGAAGTTATCAATGGGACCGAGATACCCAGTTAATGATGTTGCTGAACAGTTCCTCTGGCTCTGGATGCCCGGTGCCAACCGGCTCGTTAGAGTGGCTGTGATTTGCTGGTGCCTTTGTGGCAGTGTTTGCTCTGTACCACTGACACACCACCACGCTCCTGGACCAACTCCATCTTAATTAGCTCTGCTGCCACTGGAATTAGGCAACATGTTGGAGGAGTCACTTAAATTAACTTCTGACTCTTCCTCAGACAGATGGGACCTCGGTACCCGTGCCTGCCTATTACGTTTGTTTAATCATTCTTTAAAGGACTGTCACAACATGCTGTACTGCCTGGGTGCGTCAGAGACGTGACCTTGGCTTCAGCGCTGGGTTCTGAAAATGAATGCGTTTCTTAGAAGGTATCTGAGCTTTGCCAGGCAAGCTGATTAGCAATTTGGAACACGGCGTAGAGGTTTCCAGGTAGCGAGGTCCTGCTGGCTTGTGCAGCTCGTGTCCCAAAATAGGACCTGCTTTGGAATCCACATCCCACCCCACCCCCAGTGCCCACGCTGACCCCGGTGATGGGGTTGGGGTCCATGGCAGTCTGTGCTGTTCGGGTCCCCCCCATGGCACAGGCTGGACACTCTCGAGTCCATACACCGAGCCCTGCTCACGGGTTTTGCATGAATGAAGGCAACAAGTACCAACAGGAACCCTTCATTCACCCCTGGCTGTGCTAAGCTTGCCTGCGAGACCACCAGCCTGTGGCTGATCTTTGACACTCCAAAGACAATGTCAGTGCCCTCTGTGGCCCATTCCAGCCAGGAGCTGTCACAGAGGGAGAGGCTGTAGAGCAGCAGTGTACTCACACCACGACTGCATGTGACAGGGGCTACAGCACTGCCCTCCTGAAGCTGGCTGCAGTGTCCTAGAGACTGCAGGATAGCTGGAAGAAGCCCAAATGCTACAGGATGGGACATTCTGGAGTATTTCAGCCCAAATTCTGGAAGGGAAAAGTTTAATACATTTCTACAAACATTAGCAATGACAAAAGGAGCTGGGATGAGGCTGTTTGGTACCTGGAGGTCACTGTGCTGCGGACCTGGCCCTGTCACACCTTCAGCACCGCCAGCCAGGGCTTTTGCCTGCTGCAGGAATGTTCCTCTACCTACCACAGGAACAGCACCTGCTGAGGATCCTCTCACCCAGGTCTTGCTTTAGTTTGAGTCCAGAACCACAAAGAGATGGCACAGCTCCCGTCATACACCTGCATTCAGGGTGCAGGAGCAGATCTGAAAACCTGAACTGAGGCTTAGGAAAGAGATTTTTCAGAGACTTGCCCATCTACTCGACTTGATGTGAAGCTGTGAGCAGAAAGTGCTCTTAGTTTCCACGGTTAAAAAAAAAAAAGAGGTTCACATTGCTTCCTCCCTGGAGGTTTGCTTTCAAGTTTCAGCTTCAAACAAGCCCAGATTTCAAAGTTCCAGCACACACATTGCTCTGCATGCAGACCACGCAGGTTAAGGATTTCCCTGCAGCTTCCCACGGTGCACAGCCCCTGCTGCTCCCCGCCTAGCATACTGCACAGCTTAATTGTGACAGAAATAAACCCACATCACTTGCAGGACCCGCGCTGATAGGTGTGTACATCAGTTTGGGGACGTTTTCCTCGTTTCCCTCAAGATGTTCTGTGAGATACCAGCGACGCCGTTGTTCTTTTCTGAAGAGATGGCATCTTTCTGGTAGGACCATACTGCAGCTTTTCTGAAACTCACAGCAAGGAGCAACAAAAGGTGCTTCCACCACGCCTCGTCCTACTGGAGGTTTACTTTAGTGCCAACACTGGTGCTGATTTAATTCCATAACTCTAACTTTTACAGGCAGGCTTAATCTGCCGTACTGTGGCCTCTCTGTTGCAAGTCATCTTCCCTTATTCCAAGCAATTTAGTCCCTGATGCAGCGAGGCACTTAAGTCCATGCTTAAGTGTCATCTAATTCAATGCATGGGCTTTAGCTCTCGCAGAGTCAGAGTTACAACACTGTAAAATCCTCTCCTGCTGTGAGGACGGGGCTCTGTGTGACGTGGTGTCCCCTCCATGGGGTACAGGATGTCTCTGGGTCATGGCCCTGCTGACCTGGAGCTGCCCTGCTGAGCACTCTCGTTTTGTGGGGAATTAGGGGGAATGTTGTCTCCTAGCTGCAGCCGCTCTGAAATGAGTTTATCAAACCAGAGTGGGTTTGGAGGCCACGCTCCCAGCCCTTGCTCGGTGTTTTTTCACAATGAACGTTATTCACATGGAAATAGCCATGGTTTAGCATTCATCCCCTAGCCCATGCTAAGATCTCCTGTTGTTTCTATGGTGATTCCTGAGTGTTGCCCCTCTCTGTGAAGCAAGATCAGAGTCACTGCCCACAGTCCCACAGGCCCCACCACTCTCCTTGCATGGCTCCAGGAACACCACTGGCATTCCTGAGCAAGCTGCCTGCTCTCCAAAGGGAAGGAGCAGCCATCCCCTGCACAACAGTGCACAAATAAGGACATGATTAAACCATACTGGATGCTGAGAGGCAAACTACTGCACTATGATGTTCAAAAAGCCAGAATAATGTGATGGTTATAAAGACAGACAGCTCAGGCAAAGCTTGCCTAGAGCACAGAATGATTGTCAGGATGGGCAAAAATGTAGAAAATCATGTGAGTGTGTAAGCTGCCAAAGCCAATTAATCCAAAGAACATTTTGCAACCATTAGGCTTCTATTACTGTGCATGTATTGTAATTACTATGGGTCTGCACGGACATGATTGCAGATCTTTAATGATACTGAAGTTCTATTTGAACTTTAATTATTTTCATTTAATCTGTTTGTGTTTAATTGTTGCAGCACCTAAAGCTGGAAAAAGTGACTTATTTTTTAATTTATCATTTCGAGTGCTGCCGTACCCAGATTGTCCTGGCAACCAAGAAGAGGAATCTGGAAGGGCTGCTCAGAAGGAAGAGATGCTGTGGTGTTTCCCTGTCTTGTGCTACTTTACAGGCAACTCACGCTGTTAATATCAGAGCCTGGAAAATAGCAGGAACATGGTGATCAAGGAAATTTCTGCTGATAAAAAAGTACAGAGAGCACTTTTCTAGGCAGCTTTGACTGAATCATCGTCCTCTATGTCAGGGTTGAAGAAGCCAGAGCTTAGAAACAAAGGTGAACCCAAATCTTACAGTCAGGCCTGGATCCACATTTTGTTGTTGGCTTAAATCAGTGTTGCAACATCCTGGACTAGAACTGTGAGAAATATCATATTGGATAAAACTGAGATTTCAGCTTGGTTGTTTGGGGTTTTCCTCTGCCCAAAGACAAACAACATGAGTTTATGTCACATTTGGCCCTTGAGTGGCCAACTCTCCTCCCTGTTAAAGAACGCAAAATCTATTTTATCAAAATCTATTTCATCATTTTTAAGAACATGAGAACATGATATTTCTCATCTTGCTTTACAGCTGACCTGAGGAAGGTGCAACAACTCTTTGTCACTTTTAGGGAAATCAAATGAGTTATGAGTTATTAAATGAATTAATTAAATCCAGTGAGTTTCCTTCGTATCTTCTATCCACGTGGTTAAAACTACTGCAAAATGCTGCTACTAGGAAAAACATGAGACAGTGTAAAGTAGCTAAATATTGGTCTAGAAAAAATTAAAGACACAAAACCTACTGACTTGCCACCAGCTGAAGCATCTTAAACTTCTGAAATTGAGTCTTGAGTCTGTAAGTGGCCCATCAGGTCTCAATGTTATGGAGGTGACATCTCTGTACAGTACTCACTTTCCTGGACAAGAAGTGCTGATCCTGCCAGTCCTTTGAGGAGAATTGTACTGGACCAAAAGGACCTAGAATGATAGAATGATGATAGAATGGTTTGGGCTGCAAGGGACCTTGAAGATAATTTCCTTCCAACCCCCTCCACCATGGGCAAGGACGCTTTGCACTAGGCATACAAAAGAAATATCTTAATTTTGTGTTTTAAAAAATAAAATAAAACCTAAAAGAATAAATTCAAGATATAGCAGCATTGCTAGTAGAAGCAGTCATCTCGGGGCATTTGCCTAGCCTGGCTTTTTTGAAATCTCAAAGCCTTTAAAGAGATGGATGGCTTTAGACAAGCCATTAACTGCTACTCTTTTTCCTATTTTGGGGAGAACGAACTAAAATGAATGAAATAAAGTTACACTTTGTTTTGTTTCTTCACCCAGATGTAATTTTAAGTGTCTGAGTTCTGTGGTTGCATGGGACTCTGGACGGCTGGGACAGAGGAGCCCCACACAAAGGAGTCTGCCTTGCCTCTCTGCTGGCATTTACCAGCCCCAGGGGCTCTGAGAGCAGCAGAAAGAAGAGAGGCAAGGGGATGAAGGAAACACAGTGAGGAAGACACCTGGACACTGCAAACAGGCAGGGACAGCTCTCCCAGTAAGGAGATAAACAGCCACAGAAATCCCCTCCTTGCAGGTCGGAGGGCATCGCTGTGTTTGTCCTGCTTCAGAGTCCGACGAGAGGGACTCTGATCTATCTGCTTCATCTGCACACGGGCAGCTGAAGGTTTTCAACCTGATACTCAAGCATAAGCAGCTCCTGAGCCAGCACGAGTCAGGGCAGCACCTGGGGTTTTTCTTTTAATATGTCTGCTTTACTTAGGAATGTCAGAGAGATTTGTGACTGACAAAACTTACAGCACCGTCTCCCACCTCCCTCGCAGACCAGCCCTGACCTAAAATCCTGTAAAACAAAGTAAAGCCTGAGCTTCTCCCTCCCTCCAGCCCTGGCAGGGTGGGCTTTGCTTCCATTTCCTTTACCCTGTTCTGTATAAAACATGCAAAAACATTACAGTCAGTCCTGTAAGCACAAAACCTCTGCCCTGCACAGCCCATGCCCACCATGTTATGGGTATTTACAGCCCAACCCATTCCCCAGCCATACAACTCACACTGAAGCTCAATCCCTGAGCAATACATCCCCGTGACTAATAGAAACAATCACTTTAGATGAAGGCTCACAGGTATTTAAACAAGTTAAAAGTGTTTTAGAAGCCTGATTAAAACAAGTGGGCCAAAATCCAAATACAGTTTTCTCCCTGGCCAGCCTTAGCAGTGGTTGTACATCATGAGTGGTTGTAATGTTATTAATTACTATTACAACTCCTGTAGCAGCATTATGGAGACAGAGCACAAAGATCTTGTTACAAGTCGAATGGACAACTCTGAAGTGATCAGAAAGCCGATCAGTGCTCATGGGAGCACCCTTTTAAGCTATTAGTTATTTAAGCAATTTATAAGAAGAGGGAGTTGAGTTGTGCTGGGAAGGAGAGAGTGTCTCCCAGCCCCTCGCCATGGAGAGAGCTTTCCTGGTTTGTCTACATCAAAGGCTCGTAGCTGCCCCTCCTACTCATTTGATCTTAATTCAGCTCAAAAAAGCTCCGCTTCATGCATTTCTAGGTATGACTTAGACATGAAACATGATGTGATGGGCCTTTGATGAATAAGGGAACATGGACCGGGAGTCATCTGTGCCAGGAAGATTGGATCTGATTTTGGGAAAGAGGTGAACACGTAGCCATACACGCATACACATGCAGCTATAAATAAAGCAGGAGCTGTTTGCAGGGGAAACAGGAGCCCAAAGCCACTCCCTTGATTCAATTCATTGTCCCAGCTTATCTCTGTAATTTTATCAGCCTAAAAATATCCACACAGGCAGCGTTCTCTATGCAAATCATCATAATTTGAAGCGAAACACGGGGCAGCAGTGGGAGCCATGGCAAGAGCATGGAGTGAGGCCAGATTCACCTCCTGCTCCTGGGCAGTGGCTGGTGGTGGCACCACAGGGAGCAGCAGACTTCCAAAACCTCCTGGTCTGTCCCCCACCCGCTTCCCACAGTCCCTCAGCAGCCACAACTTCCCAAGTGGAGCCTGCAGAAACCTGCCAATAGGTCCTGTGAGACACATTAAATACTTTAACTGTCTTTGGAGATTTCTCCATTGCTAACATGTGCTAGAATGAAATAAATGCTTTTTCCAGTGGTGTCTGAAAGGCAGATGGGCTGGCAGCAGACAGGCAGTGTGGTGAGGGACAGGCCACTGAGGGCAACCCCAAGTTTGGGGTGCAGTTCTACCATAGCCCTCCTTTGGGCACTGGAACCTGCAGCTGCCCTGTCCCCACCCTGCTTGCAGGGAAGCACCCTGATTTCTCCCTCCTAATTTTCTTCTGAGATGGATAATTAATATTGCAGCATGAAAAGTTAATTACTTGAGGATGTTTTTCAGCTCCTTCACTGACCATGTGTCCGGGATCAGTGTTTGCTCATGGGTCTCTGATGTGTAGTTCTCAAAACAGTGATAAATGATGATGAAGTCTTGGTGATTCCCATTCCAGGGAAGAAACCACCAAAGGAGGACCACCAGTGGTAGGTACAAGGCAGCAAAATTTTCTCCTGTGTCTTTTGAAACAGGGTGGCCAAGGCGGGGAGTGCCCAAACCACAGAACACAGTAGTCAAGGTGAAAGAGGAGGTTTGGAAGGCATCAAACCCTAAATAGACCCTAAGTAGATACAAGATATTTCCAGGAACTCAGATAGCTGAGCAGAGAAAAAAGCAATGCTTTTATAGCAGACACACGATGCTTAACAGCTGGGCCAGCTCAAGAGGTCCGTGTACACAGTGGGAGGGGAGATTATTATTCAGAGGAGAAAATACACCAGGGACAGGAGATCCAACCACTGGGGAGGCCCAGTGGCCTCTGGTTGGCACCATTTGTTTGGTGCTTGTTCAAAAGACATCCCATAAATGCTTACAAAGCTTCACAAACCACCATGGAGCAAAGCTCAGCTTGGACTCAAAATCACCCTTCTCAAAGGGCTGCTCAGTGGTGACTGAAGAATAGTTCAAATGACGAGAGTTTAAGCAAACCAAGACAGATATTTTCCCGTTCGGTGCCGTGTGTTGAAGCAGGGCATTGTGGATGTGCTGTTCTCAGATGATCCCCATCTGTTATGCCCTAGCACGGGGTGGGCACCTCCCCAAACATTGCTGCTGACAGAATGGCAAGAGCCGGTTACATATCCTAGAAATCTGTTTGGTTTCTTTGCAATAAACAGGTTCTGAATGACATCAGTGGGTTAAAAAGGCATCATTATCACACTGAATGCCTGACCCAAACCCTGCTGACATCCACACAAGTTTTTTAGTGACTTCAACAGGCAGTGGGTCAAGCCTGAAGAGAGCACCACACACTGAGCCATCTAAAATCAAGACAAACTCAATCAACTTTGTGAAATAACAAGATTTACCTCGCTGCAGCCTCCATAACCCCTGCTAATGTCAGGGTTCAGGCTTTGAGGAACCAAATATTAAAGGCTTCTCCAACATGAAAGTCAGAAGTACCAATTTTGGTAAACCTCCACTGGGACACAGGGATTAGCTGGGGGGGTACAGCTGGGCCAGTATTGCTCCTGAAAGCTGAGTCATTTGTTTCCTTCTTTCAGCCCTTAATAAGCTTCACTGGAGGCAGCTTTTAAAATAAAACCCAAAGCTTGAGCGTAAGCCCTTCACCCCTCTCCATCCTGGGCAGCTCTTGCTCCCTGCCCTGCTGCCTGTGCATGTCCCCCTTGGAAACCAAAGGCCACGGGGTCGTGTCAAACCCGTTCTGCAGGATCAGCTCCTACCACAGAGCATTACTCACTGGGTTGTTGAAGATATGGTGCCAGGCCCCACAATACAAATAGCTTCCGAAAGAAAAATTAATGTGTAGTGTCAACAGCCCAGAGCTCCAGATAGGCCAGAGGAAAACAAACTGTGAGGCATTTTGTGAAGGTGAGGAAATGGAAAGGCTTTTTGCCTGCATTTCACCTTGCACAGATGGGAAAATAGCACATGGGTACACTGACACTCATCACCTTTACGAGGTGTCCCAGGGCTAATCCTCACTCACAGTGATGAAATGTAGGGGCAAGCCTGCAACTTTTATGCTTCAATAATAGAAGAAGCTATTTGTACAGAGATGTGAAATATTTAGACTCAGAGTGCTTCATTTCACTTAATTGTATACCACTTAACACTTGTGGAACTTCTATAAATGAAATCGCTAGAGATTCAGATCCCTACTGTGTCCAAATGTATCTGGAGAAGAAATATGTCCATTTTCAGTGCAACAAATGCTCAATTCCAGATTTTCAGCACAATAAAATCCCCAGACTAGAGATTTAATTATTCAGCTGACTGGTGGAAGAATAAGAAGTTAGAGAAATCTAAAGCCATGTGATGAAAACTCTGGAGCAAGTTATTACAAATGTTTGCTTGAAGACACGCTGCAAACTATCCAGAAGCTTGCACTTATGGGATAATGATCATTTAATAATTATGCAAGAAATACAATCTTTGTTCTCATAATCTCTCCTCATATGGTCACAACTATTTTCTTTCTTTGAGCTATATCAAACAGGAGTATTCTTCATGCCAGAATTTTTGACCAAGATCTTAATCCTGTAACAGGAGGCATATGGCCAGACACATTCAGTTCCATGGGTACCCATGCAAACATAAATCTCCTGCCCTGAAATCAGTGTGCTGAAAAACATCTAAGTCACATTATTAGGTACACTCTCAAATTATTGGGCTCTGTGCTCCTTCCTCTTCTCCTCCAAGCACCTCCAGGAAGGTCATCGCACTTTGCCACTGCTCTTGATATCGGTGGTGAGGAGCAGCCAGTTCCTGCCATCTCAGCAATGAACCACACAGAAATGGGAACTTTCAGGGGTTTCAAGGCTTAAAAACCAGAGCACAGATTCAGAGCCAGTAATATTCCCTGTTTGCAGAGAGCCCGTGATCTGAAGAAGGAGAAGGGGGAAAGGAGGATGGTTGTGTTCCACAGAGCTGGGATTTCAAGGGATAAACAAGGAGGGCATTGTCAGCACATGCTTTTGGAGTACTGCAGGAGTTCCACCAGCAGACATTCACCCAGCCTCCTTCCAGTAGAGGATCCACCAGGATTTGGTCTTTCTAACCTGCTGATGAGCTGTGGGAGCAGCCAGCACAGGATGCAGGCCCAGAGCCGGGATCCAAATGTATTCTCATGGCACAGGCTGTTATTAGCCACAATACACTTCTGGCATTAGACAATTTATAATTGCGTTACTAATTACATCACCAATTAAGTACAATCTGCCATTTCTGGAATTCTCTCCCTAGTCAAATGCTGTCCTTGAGGCACTAAAAATACGCTGGCATCCAGCAGCAGGAGCAGCAAAGCACAGCATCCTCGTTATCACAGGATCCCTGTTGAACTGCTGCCCATCAGAGAAGCCTGCAGGAGCCTCAGCATCCTCCAGCCGGCTCAGCCTGTGCCTTCACTCACCCTGCAGCAGCTGATGCAGCCCGAATCACAGAGGCAGCACTTGAGAAAAAAGCACCTCCCACACCAGGGCAAGCCCCTGCCTGCTGGGGTCGGAGGTGATACAAGGTCCTGGCTGCCCACGCAGATCCAAAAAAGACTGAAGACTCTCCTCTCCTTCCTGTTCTGAGTTCTGACTGTCTGCTTCAGGCCATATTTTCCACAGACTCATCTCTGCCACGGAATAATTTTCTCCGGCAGCCTCAAGACACAGCAGCCCTGGTGAGCTCTGAGTCGGGCACCGATTTGGGACACAATGCATTGGCGATGGGGACGTTATGGGAGCCATCGGAAGGGGGATGGCAGCAATCAGGTGCCAAATGAGCCCTCCCTGCTAAGGAGGCAGCTCATAGCCCTTCTAGGGAGAAAGGCAGCTCCCAGCTAGCCGGGGTGCTGGAATGTTTGCCATACCCCCAGTCCTCCTCAGCAGCAGTGAACACGCACAGTGTGGCTTTGGGAACAGCTTCACTGGCTCTCCTCCACCACAGCTTAACCCCACATGGCGACAGCCTGGGCTGGGGGATATTCCGCTGTACCACCTATGTGAGTCTGGAGATTTTCCCCATCCCTCCAACATCCTCCTGAGAAAAAAAAAATCGAGGGGACTCAGCTGTTTTTGCAGACTATTTCACCCTTGGGGGACATGGCTTGATAAACTGCACCTCCTCCCACCCCACCTTGCCACCACTTGGTGCTCTCCACCATCACACACTTCACATCCAAATCATTCATGGAGAAGCTCCCACTTGCTGCTCTGCATTTTGTGCCATCAAGTTTGGTCCCTCCTGGCTTGTTATGAAAAAGCCAACCAATCACTCACTCTTAGCTGGTTTATTTTAGATGCTTTTCTATCCGTTACAGCTCTTATTGGAAGGGGAGAAGCAGGAAACTTGCACTGCAAGGATAAAGAGCAAATGCCCCAGTAAATCCTGTGTGTGATGCTGCAAGACTGATGCTTCTAGTTATGGCTTCATGTTTGCAGAAGGGTCAGCAAATGATCTACAGAAGGAAAGGAAGGTGATGGCCCAGGGAACTGTGCATCAGTGGGGCACAAAGGGTGACAAACTCAGGCAGTGACCCAAGGACAGTGCCAGAGTCCCTCTCTCTGCCTCACCACCATGGGACCAGCTTCCCTACAAAGACCTTCTGGTCCCAGAAGTGCCAGGAGAAAAGTGTAATTTGGTCACCTGTAACACAACAGTGACACCAAAAGCTTTTGTAACACATTTGCTATCCACTGAGGAAAAATGCAACACAGAGTTAAATATTTACCTGGGATAACCATGTCAACTCAGCCTTTTCAAATTTAGGTCCCTTCAATATGATTTTTCTCCTGCACAAGCAAAGGCCATGTGAAGAGTCATCAGATTTTTACAGCGCTTCTCCTTCCTGTGCATTGATTTTCCAGACCTGACATAAATCCATTCCCAGCATCAATTGCCTGTCCAGGACTCTCCTTCACTGGAGTTGCACTATTGTCTGGCTTTGCTTCAATACAACTTGTTGGAGGCAGCTCTGAGGTAAATCAGAAAATGCCTTGGGGCTACAGAGTCCCAGTGTGGATAATGCCACTGGAAGAAGACACCTGCACTAAAATCTGGGAAACAGCACCCCAAAACACATCACAGGATCACCACTGAGGTGTGCTGAGACCACCTATGTCCTGCTATCCAAGGGGGATGCTATCTCCTCCCATGCCAGCGCTGTGTCCTTGCCACCCCTGGTGGTGGCACAACCAGTGTTAGGGAAAATTTTGCCCTCTCAGATTCAAAAGCTGAGTTTGGGCTTTGGATGCTTTACAGACCGATTTAATCTTTCTTGACAACTTGTCTTCTATTGTGTAGATTTGTTTAAAAGGGAGAGAGCAGTTGTTAATATCTACAGGAAGGGAAAGAAAACAGTCCCTGCTCCACTGGTCCAACAACCCTGCTGCCACCGCTGTGTTGTCAGGGGAAATTAGGCTGGAGGGGCCCGAGTCCCACAAAGAAGTTGTGTTTTCCTACTAAATGCTCTTTAAGAGACCTCAGCTGGCCTCTTCCTGACAGCGATACTTAACTCCAAAAGTTTCCACTGGCTCAAATTTCTCTGAGGCTGAGCTCTTCAAACTAGCAGGGAAGAGATGCTTCCGTGGGAGTGAGTTCCTCAGGAGCCCTGAGCATCCTGGAAGCTGAACTCTACATGAAAGGCACATCGAGGACAGGCAGTGAAGGAAATACAAATCATTTGCCTAATGAGCAGACAAACTTTTCCTAGCTGTTTTCACTGCATTTCCAGAGGAATAATTCAGATTTCTCCTGCCAGGTTTCTGCCATTGGTCTGTGCTCTTCTTGCTGTTGTCGTCATTCCAGCTAGCCCTTGTCCACTCAGGAAATTCATGATATGTATATTTTTGTGCATGGTGCTCTTGAGATGTCTGAAAAATGTTCCTGTGAACCAGGCACTGATTTATCACTCTCTGGAGAAGATAAATTTCTCTCTGCTTCCTGCATCTCTCTGTTAAGATACAATGTGAATACAAATTTGTTTGGAAAGGTTGCATTAAAACAATAATATGCCTTTCTCTTCTTGTATTTTATATAATGCAGCTATTCGTATTTCACATCGGAAATGCAAGATATCAGTATTTGAATAGATATTTGGCTGGGTTAGCTGAAGATGTCTCATTGTTAGCTAACATTAACTTTGCCTTTAGGATTATTTCTCTAATTTTCATAAATAAAATGGGAGAAAATACTTCATATTTGGGGTTTACAGCTGCTCTGATCAGTCTATTGCTCTGCAGAATTCCTGCCCCCAGCACCCTCCCAAATTTTGGCACTGCTCTGAACCCATCCTGCAGTGGAATTTCAGCTCTGGCTCGCTCTGAGCGCAGGGAGAAAATCTCCAAGCACCTGCCAGTCCTCACAAGGACAGGACATTGCTGATTTCTGTCACCTGCCAGGGGGCTGTTTGCAGTGGGCACAGGCCAGTGCAGAGACCAGGTCCCAGGCAGCCGAGGCACTGGGGGACGGTCCCCAAGAGCCACCCCAGATGGCTGAGCAGGGCAGCTGCAGGGAGAGGTGGTGGCTGTGGCCAGGGGCTCCCTCCCTTCAGCCCCACTTCCAGCCGCAAGCTAAACCTCACACCCCTTACAGCTCATGGAAAAAGCTACTCCGTGGGGCGCTGGGGCCAGCCAGAAATGATGAATGAAAATTGTTTGGCAGCTGTACAGCCAGAGGTCTGATCCTGCCCGAGTTCACAGCTGCACAGATCCTGACAAGATGAACCCTCTGGCCCCACCAGGCTCTGCGGTTTCAGTCGTGTCCCTTCGTGGGCTGGCACAGTGATGCTGGGAATGGGGCACAGGAACTGGGCATTACCCCAGTGCTGTGGGCAGCAGACAGGCCCCTGCCTCCGCAGGGAGGGGAAAAGCCAAAGCAAATCCCTTCCAAAAGCATGGACAGAAGGCTCTCAGGTCCTGGGACATGCATCGAGACCAACTTAGTTCCTTTGGCAATTAGCTGCATTATAGGTGAATTAGAAGTTCTTGTTTCCACTAAAATAAGCAGAATGCAGCTCCCAACAGATTTGGACTGATAGACAATGCTGATCTCTGCTGCAGATCTGGCTGAGGAATGGAAAGAGCCCAGCAGTCACAACCCCTCTGCAGCGAGCATCTCTCCATCGCATCCTGCCAACCCCGCCATCCTCCACTGGGATGAACTGGGCAACCTCAGCACAGATACAACCACAAAAGGATTTTTCCAAATCCCTTCCCTCTTTTTTTTTTTTTTTTCCACAGATCTTGGATGTCAAAGATCAGCAGTACTGCCCAAGAGAATCTGGAGGAAACAGAAAAACACACCTAGCCTTTTCCTTGGACTGGGAACTAGCAGCACTCTGTAGGCTGAACTCAAATACTCTCAGCAGCAGTTCATCTTACTCAGACAATTTTCAATAAATGTGTACATTTTTAACGGCCTACATATACATCAGATTCCTTTTGCAGATAATGACAAGAAAAACAAGGAGTTCCCTTAGCGATGGTGTGCCCACGTAATGGAGACAGTTCTCAGGAGCTGGGAAGGCAGGGAAAAAGCAGAAGAGGAGGATAATTTTTTTACATGGTAAAAACCCTGCAATTTGGCTCATGATATGTCCTTGGACAAATCTCTCATTTTGACCACATTTGGGGAAAATTACCCTATAATAGCAGCAGATGAGACTTTTAGTTGATCAACAGCGTGCGAAGAGGGAAGCATTTGGGCTTAGCAAATGCTTGCTTCTGCCTCCACATTCTCACTCTGCAGCATGTCGTTACTGAGGATAGTGCATGGCACAGCATGAACCCCCTCCATTCTCTCACCTTCTAGGCTGAAATACTGGGACTGAATTTACAATTAAAAAGAGAGAACAGCAGCTAAGTGAGCAGCAAAATATTTGCATTGTTGTAAACTGCCAGGTTGCATGAACTGTGAAGTCCCCGGGCTATTTTGGGATAATTCAGCACCTTTCAACTGTCACATAAAATTTCATGGGGGATGATGCTTGGCATTGTTTATATGACATTAGCTTCACCTTTTCATCCTACTGGGGACCATCAAATGCAAAACTGGATTAAATTTGGCAGATCACATTATATATGGGGAAGTGAGAAATATTGCTGTATCACAATTGATTTTCCCAAAGGCACCAGCCAACCTCTGGTATTTTGATACTGAGGCAATAAATTATTTTCCACTAGTAATTTCCATAGTCAGTAAGCTGAGAAGTTTCTCTCAGTATGCAAATGAGATTTATTTAAAGCTTTTTATTTGTTGCTTACAATTAGATTGATTTGGATGGCTGCAGGAGGATGTTTGCCTTGGGTGTTGCTGAGTGGGCAGGAGCAGAGGTAAGTCCTTCATGCAACACAGACTTGCCTTTGAACTAAACTTGCTGGACTTGTCCTGGCTGGACAAGAAATGTGCCAAAGAGGAGCATGTGGGTGATCTGGAGTTTTATGTTTTGGGTGCTACGATTATTTTATTTGATTGTAAATACTTGGGTAGACACAGAAACGAGCAGGTGACACAACAGGTTTGGGTGAGCCTCAAAGCCAACCCTGAGTAGGTGGAGGAAACTTCCCAAGTACCAGCTCTGAAGAGATTGCATTTGGGTTTGTTTCTGCAATAGCCCAATTTCTTATTTATTTTGACAACACCATTGAAAAGCACCAACACAGTCAGGTCCACTAATCTAGTAGTCGAACATAACAAGAGGATAAAAGCAATGCCCAGAAAGTGAATAATGAATTTGATCACAGACATAAAAAGGGAGATCTTGACCCAGATATACTGAAAATAGAACCAGCACCATTTTTAGCAGGACCTACATTTCCTTCAAGACACCAGTGATAATCAAATAGACAAAGTATCAAGTGGTTGTTCCCCAGCCCACCCTCACTGCATGCTAGATCCAGATGAATTTCTGCTTTGGCTTCTCCTAAGCCTCAGGAGAAAGCTCTGGCCAGCTCAGCACATCCCATTCCTCTGCATCATTCAGTGATCACACTCTGAGACATTGCTGATGGGCTGGATGGGAGACAGAGCAGGAAGAAAGGGAGAGACTGAGCTGGAAGGGCTGTGAACAGCCTGAACAAAACGAGCTAAAGCACGTGCTGGGTATTGTGCCCTGCTCTCCCACCAACATTTCCCACCCCCAGACCTAGTAGAGCACTCAGACAGGGGCTCTTGGGTGCACTGCACAAGCCTCAGTGGATGAATTAGCAAAGAATAAAGTCTTTCCTCTGAGCAGCTCCTCCTCATCTCGCTCACAGGATAAATCAGTTTCAGGTAGCACAGCAGTGGGAATGTCCATGAGACTCCCTTCCTCTGGCACCAGCCTGCCACAGCTCCCAGCCTGGCTGAGGGACACAGAGCCCCCTTTGGTCCCCCTCGCTCTCCCCCCTTCCCTGGCTGGCTCACCCGGGATGACAAGGTTATTATTCTGAGTCATCCTCGAGCCGCTGCTCCACTGCAGGCCCCGCTGTGAGCATCACTAACGCGCCTGTTTCCAGTTTGCACACCACGTGAAAGCAGTTTAAAGGAAATTTAGTCCCACGGAGAGAGCCAGCACTAGGTTGATGTGTCTCACAAACTCTAAATTAATGAGTTATACACAGGCTATACACACAGCTCTCCGAATACATTTGCATTTGTCACTGCTGCAAGCCCTTGATGGCTTGATGGCAAAGCCTGTCCTTCCCTAGCCAGCCTCATGTGGCACTTTCAGTGGAGGTGCCTGCGGGCTCTGGAGAACAGCCCATGGATTAATCACACTTGCTGGACCTTTCCAATGGTCCTACACTCTGCCATGTTGTTCCACCAGTTTTAGATTTGCTTCCTAAGGCTTCACTTCCAAGCTAGACGTTACCTTCTTTATTTAACTTCCATTGCTGACTTCCTTCTGCCTCTCTCCAGCAGGCAGGACTGCATCTCAGTGCCTGGTTAAGAATTTCCCATCCCCATAAAGGGGTGCATTGTTATATTTTTAGTGCTGCTGCTCTCACTTAAATATGGAGAAAGTTTGATCTCCTAAAGTTAAGAAAACTCAGTCAAGAAAGTTTGAAATCTCCCCATGGGGAGACTTGTTCTTCTTTTTTATGGTAGAACATGAACTACTGCCTGTTAACAAGGTGTTCCAGGCAGTGGTCTTTAAATCAGGGAAGTGTGAGTCTAAATGCACTGATGTACAGCCCACACTGAGCTGCTGTGTGACCCAGCAAGTACTGGGGGGATCAGAAAGCTGCACTGAATCAGCATTATGGGCTGCTGGGGCACAACAGAGCAACCAAGAACCAGCTTACTCAGATCAACAGCCCTCCAAAATATGTCAGTGGATGGTTAAGGTGTCCATTAGCAAAGGGTGGTTCTTGGTGCCTGAAAGTTTAGGGCCCATCTTGAACACTCTTATAGGAAATGACATTTTTGAAGCAACTCCCTTCCAAACAGCAGACCCCTTCTCCACGTCCCAAGTCTGAGTTAAAATTTGCCATTGACTTGCACTCAGATCAAAACTTGGGAGTGACAGAGCAGTCCATGAAATGAAGCCTGTCCTCCTCCCAGGGAGTTCAGCCTCCCTCAGAACTCCAGCTACAACTCAGCACAAAGGAAAAGAGAGCAGAGCCTGAGTCACTTGCAAGTTTCTCTTCCTTGAGGCTGTTATAAATATGATAAGCCATTTTTTGTTGTTTTAAAGTGCTGCCTAGAGTTTAATAAACGTTCATATGTATTATTAATCTGAGATATTAACCCTAAATCTCATAATAAAATGACTCAAGCATTCCAAGCGATCTGAGATGCTTGCAAAATCCTTGCAAGATACTAATTAAGCTACATTGGGACAATTGTGCCGTAAATTTTACAGTCAGGTTGCATCTTCTCTTTAGAAGAGCAGACTACAAATTTATGCAACATGAAATGGAAGCTAATGAACTTGGAGGATACTCAGTATGGAGCGTGCATCTAGGAAGTGGAAATAAAAACATTAACAGTGCTTTGAGATAATAGACTATTTAAATTCATATTTGTAGGAGCCACAGACTAATCTGCAGTGATGCACAGTTTAGATGTTGTCTCCTGGAGAGCACAATCCTGAATACTCAGCGATGCAGATTCTCCAGTGGAAGAAATCTCACCCTGTGGTCTCAGGCTGTGACAGCCAGCAGAGACAGGCCCTCGGAGATCACATCATGCTGGGGATCTCGAGTGTGGGAGCATCACGTGGATCTGCAGGTTGGCCTCGTGCTGGAGGAGGAGTCCACAATTTGGTCTCCTTAGAGCTGAGGGGTGCCCCTGGTCTGGTTAACCAGCGAGGAACAGATGCTCCTGTCCAGGGAGAAACTCTCCTCTGTGGTAAGGGCCAGTGTCTCCACTCTGCTTAATGGGTGGTATGATAAATATTAAAAAGTAAATAATGGAACCTATTAACAACCTATCAGTCGCTTCAGAGCTTTATACAATGATTTTTTGCAGGGTTGAGAACCCAGAGCTCTCGTCAACACTTGCAGTGATCCTGGGCTGGATGAGGGAAATCCAGACCCACTCATTTCCACAGCTATAAGATAAGTTTTGTAAGGATAAGCCCTACATCCAGCAGGGCTCAGGTTCTGGTATCCAGCCAATTCATAAAGCCTTATAAAGCCTCTTCTTTTTCTCCATATGTGCCTGAACCAGTGCTGGCATGTGATGAAAACAGTGAATCCCCTCCCTAAGCCAGCCAACACAAATCATTTAATTCCTGGTCTGCCAATGGCTGCATTTTAGCATTGTCTCACCAGACCTGGAGCTGAAGGAAATTTGGACATCCATTATTATAGCTGTGCAGCACCACATCCTGGCTTTTGATCTCCAGCACTGGCATAAATCAGGTCCTCAGGGACCAGGAGTCCCTTGGGGAGCTGTGTCTGTGGCCCACATCAAACACTGCTGGGAAGCGCAGATCCAGCCTTTAGTATTTATATCGTGTTTCCAGCTGTCTGCAGTGCTACAATGCCAGTGATTTATTCATTTATTTATTTCACCCTTTGCACGGAGTTTGCAATGCAGAGAGCGAGTGAGATGCAGTCATGCTCCAGCTGCATGCACCGTGGGTTTTTGGGAGCACCACCACGTGCTTAGCACGGCAAGGAAGGGGGTCCACAGCCTTCGAGAGCACCCAGGCAAGCACTGGCATCACTCCTGGGGTCCACAAGACACACCAAAATTTGCCATGAGGCAAAATAGGGAAGGGAGAGAGCTCCAAGAGCTCCTCAGGGCTGGGCAGGAACGGGAAGGGAGATTTAGACAAGGGAAAAGGGAAAGTACCACAATTATCTCTGGTGAAATTCAGGACTTTCCTGGGACTTTCTCATTGGACTGATGGGAATTGTTAAGACATGAAGGATGTCTTGCAAATGCTTTTGCCCTTTGGACTGCACTGACTACTCTTTGTTAATCTAATTCTGCAAGAAAGGATTAGCCTGATACCTGCATCATACTTCACCCTTTTTACACCAAAAGACACCCAAGACTTTTTCTTTTTATTTTGACCATAGTAAAACCAGGCCCAAATGGACACCATTTTTGCTCAGAAAATGTCCCTAAAGAGCTTGGGCCAAGGACGTTTGGAGTGTGACGTGCACTTGTGTCCTCTCCCCAACCTCTGCCTCCCTCTGGGATCACAGGCTCCAGTCCAGCCTCTGGACCCCAGGATGCTCCACATCCCTGTGGTGCCTGGACAGAACATGCATTTGCCCCTGAGTGATGTGCTGCCCTGCAGGGAGCTGGTGGAGCTGAGAGCACGTCTAGGAGCTGTCACGAGGACAGGTTTTAATGAGGGCTGGGGCTCTGTTTGGGTTCCACACTCAATTCGTAGCAGCTGCCCACCCCTCTCGCAGCAGAGGAGGGTGTGAAACATCTGCTGGAGACTTCTGGGAATCTCAGAGCTCTGAGTGGTGCGTGATGGGTGTGCGGCCAAGGCTCAGACCCAGGTGTGCAGCACGAGCTGCTCTGCAGCACCTGGGCCACGGGAGAGCCGCACGCGCTGCACAACGCACCGGCGCCGTGATTCACTGACAGATATTCCTCGTGACGCTGCTCACATAACCTCTAATTTTTTGCAGATGATGGAAAGCTCCTCTCTATATCCAGAAGGATCAAGCGGTGTCAGGCAGCTTAGCAAAGCTCCCCAGCACATCAGAGGAGGCTTATGCAGCTCCAGCCTCACGCTCCCCCTCTGGAAGGACGCCAGGCAGAGTCTTGTGCTCCCAGTAATCCTCATGCTGGCTGCTTACACAAACACAGAGCAAAACAACCCAGAGCTTCCCCAAAGTTACAGTTTTCAATTAAATTCCTTGGGCAAGACCTGAGTCATCTCAGCCCTCTTTTGTCTTGTATTAATTTCAACTCTGTTCTATGATTTTCATAACTAAGGGTTACAGGGTTATTTTTTCTCCTCGGTTTCCAGCAGGTCACCCGCTTTGCTCTGGCATCTTCACTTGTGTTTAGCAGTGACTAAACTTTCTCTGTGCTTTCCCCAGAGCTCCCCAGCCTGGCTGCTGGAGGCAATGGACCTTCCCAGGCAAAATGGGAAAGAGCACGGATTGTGGATTGGATCTGGATCGAGCACAGTATCCAGCCTTGGAGTGAAGCAAAGGTTATTGCTATGGCAGTAGCAAGTCAGAATAAAAAATGGGCTGCACTTAATTCTAACAATTTTTGTGATAATACTGAGGATGGAATTAGAAACCTTGGCCAAGTCAAGGGGGCGTCTGCCTGAGGCAGGAACTCTGTTAAACCACAGACCCCTCATGCACTTAAGAATTCACCAAAGCAGCTTCCAGAAACATCCCCAAGACATCGCTATGCCGATGATCAATTAGCATTGTTATTGTCATGGTGCAATAATCTTCTTCATTAGTTTTCTTCTTAAAATTCAGATGGGGAGATGAGGTGGATTAGATGAGGCACGTACTCAGGCAAGGAACAAATGTGTTTCTTGTACGCAGAGCGTGTATCAGAAAGTACAGTGTCTGAGCAGATGTGCTAATGGACACAGACCCTGCACTGGAACCAATTACTTCATCGTTAATACAAAAAAAACCAGTTACATATCTCAGTGATGTAAAAGAGAGGACAAGAATTTCATTAAAGGTAAGCTCGAACTGGAGCAGCAGAACTTTTACCCACTTTTAACCTGTTTTTCTGGGTGCCCAGCACAGCACAGCACTCTTTTGCTATACTGAACCTCCCACATCCTCACGAAGCCCTCCCTGGCAACATTACCCTCTGAAGCTTTCAAAGACTCCTTTCATCTGGTGACTAGAGGGCTCGAAAAGTCTGATGCTTTTCCTCCCCCTTTCTGAAAGTCTGAAAAATGGAAGTAATAAGCTCAGAAAAGGGGCTCTCCACCCCCAGGCTGATTAGCACACTGCTCATGCTGGGCAGCAGGTGTCAATGTAAAGGCCAAAACAGTTCCTAATGGTTTCTCCCAAATTTGGAGGAAGCTGGGCAGCATCTTGCCATAACCTGTCCTGCTCTGCACGTGACCTCAGTGCCAGCAACAGGGAACCAAATATAATGCAGTGACCACCTCTGCTACGAATTGAGACAGTTTATAGCAAGCAAAACCAGTTGTCAAGAATAAACAGGCTTCAAATTTTGACTGAACACCACCAGTGCCGGGCCTGGATCATTTCACTGCTGAAATCTGTGGGCAAAACCCTGACACTGACAACAGGCTGATGAATGAAGATCTTGAAGCTTGTCCTGACTCCCAGGAAAGCAATAAATCAATGACATAGGAAAAGCCCAAGCCCTTGAGTGCCTGAGAAGTGAGTAGTGAAATTTAAAATCAATGGGAAGCGTGGCAGGAAGGCAGCGCGGGGCGGGTGGCAGAAGGGACGTGCAGCTGCTGTTCAGCTGGGGTGAGCTGCCAGCATGCTGGATCCCATAAGCCAATTTTACTTAATAATCCCACTAATATGGAATGACACTGGTTGTAATCCTTCGGTGATTACAGTGTGGACCAATGCCTCAGCATCTCTGCGAGGATTTAAGGAACAGTACAGCATCCAGAAAGCTGTAGCCAGACTTTTCCTCTCAACTGGAAGGGAAGAGAATATCAAGGCACAGAAAAGCAGGAGCTGCTGTGTGCTCATCCATATTTCTGGAGAGAAAAAAGAGAGCAAAGCTGAGGCTTCTTCACTGTGGCATTTGCCAAGTGCCTCTGCAAAGCAGAGCCCAAACCCAGAGAAGAAAAAGGCGGGCAAGCACAACAGGGCACTGCAGCAGGAAACATGGCACAGTGTGGGGAGAAGCACTTGAATGAAACCAGTGCAGGAAATCAGGGGCCAACACTGGCTTTGAGAAATAGCAAAGAGAACAAAGACAACATTTACAGCTGGGGGCATTTTGAACAGAGCACTTGATCTCTGCTTGCACCAAATGGGCCCAGGAGAAGAGACACTGGGGAGCAAAGGGAAGGCAGTGAAAGGGAGCCGGGAACCTTTGATCTATCCTGGGGACACAGGATCATGGAATGCTTTGGGTTGGAAGTCATCTTAAAGATCATCTCATTCCACTCCCTGCCATGGGCTGGGACACCTTCCACTATCCCAGAGGGCTCCAACCCCTGTCCAACCTGGCCTTGGACACTGCCAGGGGTCCAGGGGCAGCCACAGCTTCTCTGGGCACCCTGTGCCAGGCCCTCACCACCATCTTTGCAAAAAATTTTTCCTAGGATCTAGGCTGGATCTACCCTCTTTTTATTTAAACCATCACCCCTTGTGGACTATCACAACAGGCCCTGTCTGTCCCCATCTTATAACTCCCCTTTAAGTATTGAAAGACCACGGAAAGGTCTCCCCAGAGCCTTCCTTTCTCCAGGATAAACAACTCCAAGGACATCTTAAGTGTCGTTTCATGGTCTCTTGTCCACCCTATGGAGTTTCCCTCGCTGCTAGATGTCTGAGCTTTTGCTGAAAATAGACTTAGGATAATGCTGCATCTGAGTTTAGATAGATCCACGTCCTGATCTGCGAGGAGATGCCAGGCAAAACCCACCAGATCTGTGAATTACTACCAGGAGTTTAAATTACTGCTGATTTATTGGAAGTGTCACTTGTACAATATTTTCAATGTCTATCATCAGCCTGGGAAGTGAGGAACTGGAGCACAGTGAGGAGGTTTCACAGGCTAGTGAATCACCGTGGGGGGTGCTGTGAAATTATCAGCTGTATATTGAGAACTGCTGGAACGACTCCAAGAGCTGAGGACAGATGCAGGAAAATTGTAGGAAAGATTGATTCAACATCATCACCAGCAGGACTGTATGAGCCATGTGGGCCAGGAGGCCTGAAGAACAGCTGGCCAAAGTGGACTTGCTGAATTACTGTAACAAAATTAGATAAAAACCACAGAGGAAATGGCTGCAACCCTTTGCATTAAGGCAAGAGGCTTTCCATGGTGGAACAGCTGGAGGACTTGGAGAGACCATACTCTCCCAATAGTAATCACTAAATTGGTCAAATTCAGCCAGTGAAGAGGTTTTATTATGAACAGATGGAAGTTTGAGGCTTAACTCTCTGCTTTGCACGAGTGTATTCAAAGCATCTGGTAATCCCTGTGACACAAGGAGAGGATGTCTGGATGGCAGAATCATGGGTTGGTGGGAGTTGGCTGCATCCAGGAGCTGCCCAGAGCTCAGGGCAACCCCAGGACCCGGGAGAGACAAAATCAAGGTGGATGCTTGGCATCACCACCAACAAAAGTACCCACATTGCTTCTTTCAGATAAAATGCCCTCAACTGTTCCCTCATAGCGTTTCCTCTTCCCACTCCAACCGGCCATTCCCAAAGGTGACACGAGTCCCAGCTGGCCGACACCACGTGCCTAAGCCACTGGCAAGCCAAGGTGGTCCTCTGGAGATGGAACACCAAGAAAGGGTGTCCTCAGGACTTCTATCTCTCATGAGATTCGAGAGGGGGGAAAATCCCTTCAGATGGCGAGTTCGAACAAGAGGCAAAGGACAGCACAGAGCCATCTTTGCTGGTTCTGTGATCACAAAGCTGCACTCCTGGAAATGCCAAAATGATCAAGCTGATGGTTCTCCGCATCCTGTATCTGATCTCCAAAGCAGCAAATCAGCAGCCTTCCAGATAAAAGCTGTAGCAAAATGTGAAAAATCAGAGAAAAATCTTCTTTTGCCTCAATTAGAGGGTATTGCACAGCTTGAATCACAAGGGTTTACATTTATGTCACAATCTGGTTATAAAGAGCCTTTTAACTGATTTATTTTGAAAATTACCATGCTCTTGGCATAAGGTGCCTGTCAAGCAGAACCATTATTTTCCAGACACGGTTATGTGCTGCCTCTGAAGGCACTGGACACTGCAGAGGGAGTAGTGTGCTCTGGAGTGGTACCTGATGGGCTGGTAGGATGCTGCTCCGAGCCTAAAACAAACTCAGAGATTCCTGTCTGCTGGCAAATGAATATTTCCCCTCATGAAAACCACTTTAAATTTCTACTCTTTCAGTAAATTAACATGTGCTTGGCAATGCTGAAGCATTTCATCTCAAATGACCTCATTCTCCATGCTCTTCAAGTTGTGAGCTGTCCCTCGTCATTCAAGGCTTGTCCTAATATAGACACTCTCTCCCCCCATCATCCCAGTGTGCTGGGATGAATCATAAATCATATTTGTAATTGTGAACCCACATGCCAACCTACATCTGGAGAGATGACTCTTTTCAGTAGCCTTAAATCTGCAGCTCCCTTTGTCAGGGTGAGGTTCTACAGGTTGTTTTCCCTATCTCTGAACAAAGAAGCTTTGAAAAACCTGCAGTGCTCAGAAATGTCTTCTTGTTTCGTTTCTCCAGTGTAGGCAGTTTCCGTGAACTTTGCTTATCCTTGTATTATATTAACAGCGAGACTGAGAGTGACTGAGCAATAACAGCCTTGTGAGTTTCTTGCAACAGAATTGGAATTAACTCAGAAAATCATCCGAAAAGGAAACTTCTGTAGGGAGGAGAAAGGAAACTAAAATATAGCAACCACAAATTGAATCTTTTTGCCTGTCTGACCAGAACCACACATGATGAGGACTTCTGGAAATGTGTTTGGTCTGCGGTAGACCCGTGACTTCACAGTTCAAAGACTTCAGCTGAAGGAAACCCTGGTTTCAGCTTAACTGAAGCGTTTTCCTAGCTTGGACCACACCAGGGAAAGGGCAGTTCAGACACCCCCTCCCAGCCCCTTAAGTATTCAGTAAAATCCCAAATAAACTTGAACAACACTTGGTGGAGGCAATGAACATCACAGGTGTGAGGTACCAAGATGCCATGACCACATTTTCCTTGCTGTCTGCATTTTAGTTACCCGAACTGCAATCATCCAGAGCTAAAAGTCATCTTGGGGACGGTGTCTGTGAGCTATAAAGGCTGTGGCATTCCCAGCAGACTGCACAGAGAGTGAAACACACAGTAACTAACAGACCACTAATTTTAAACCTCCCTAAAACCACTGGTTAATGTCTGCAAAGGGGAAGCAGCAGCACTGCTGTGACTCACAGAGAGCTGGTCCTGCTCTTGCTCAAGTGATTATAAAAGTGATGGTGCCTCTCACTGCTTTTTTATTTCCCTTTTCCCCGATTGACTGGGAAAGGGAAATTATTTGCATTGAGAGATCCGTCTTCTGCTCTTCCATGGACTAACCTTAGACCTGCTCCAGCATCCTCTGCTAAATCAGTTTGTACAAATGCAGACACAAAAGCACAAACCAAATGCAACACTGCTGCAAAAACAAGCACGGCAAGCAGCAATGCAGGACCTGCCCTGAAATGAGCAGAAAGTTCTGGCAAACCTTTTGCTGTGTGATCCTGCATGAACAACAGGTTCCTGATAGCCTGGAGGAGCTGCCACTTTTCAGACCCGTAGCCAACGAATCATTATTTTTTTACTGAAACCACTTAGGAGCTCTCCACAGAAAGCCCTGGGGGAAGAGAAATAAACATTGGAAGCTGTTCCCTGCAAAGCAAAATTGCTTGTGGACCATAGGAGCAGCCCCTGCCCCAACCCTCCAGGGTGTGATCCACCTACACAGACACCTGCCACAGCCCAGTCAAGGATTTCTGGGGAAAAATGTGCTTATGAGAGCTGCAAAGTGCACCTAAAAACTGAGGAGGAGCTCCGAGGTGACTGCTGCACCTCTGGGGAGCCTGGATGCTGGGCAACACCTGGATGGCAAAAGGGAAAATAAGAGCATCATTTAGGCAGTGCTTCATCAGCCACAGCCCATCCCTGCAATCCTGCCCCTGCATCCACAGGGGCTTGAAGTGCAAACCCAGATTTAGCATGATTTTACACTCCAAGAAAGCACCAAAACAAGTCAAAGCTTGATCCCCTGACCTGGCCACATCAGCTGCTTCAGATGAGGGGGTTCCAGATGTGCAGACATGCAAATGTCCCAGCAGGTTTTTTTAATTCATCCCTAAAGATATTTTGTCCTCACGTAGTCTATTCTCCATAGTTGGTTTTTTTTCGCCTTTGAGCATTCCCCTAGAACGCTTCTAAACAATGAATTTTGCACCTTCCCTCCCCAGAGATGATGTGCTTTTATACCTGAAAACATTTAAGTGGGATTTTTGACTTGGTGCCTTTGTTCGCATTGTTAAGCTGATCAAGCTCCAGTACTTTGGAGAAAAAGAGAAGAGAAACAATGTTGTTTTGTCTGCTAACATGATTGATAGACAACTTTCAATTATTGTATCTTTACTGACTGGGAAGCACTTAAAAAGAGACAGGCTGCTGAAAGATGGGTTATTTCCCAGCTCGGTGCTGTTTTTTCCACAGAAAAAGTATACAAGGATGCTCTCTGGTGGTAGCTGTAGGGCAGGGCTCTGCTCTGGCCACCACTTTTAGTTTATTTTATGGACTAAGTGATAGTCTGCAATCTTACTATCAAAATAGTAAATATATATTTATTTTTAAATCACTAATTGGCTCAATTAATTCTCTTCGTGTTTTCCCAGTGCATGAGCAGACTGGAGAGGTTTTGGGTTTTTTTTGCAACTTTTAAAGAACAATGTGCTTTCCCTAGGGCCGTGCTGGGATGGGGATGCAATGTGCTCCTGGCACAGCATCCATTTCCCATTTGCCTCTGATCCCACCTGCCCCTTCTCCCTGGGCCCTCATCTCCCCATGCCAGCACCACCAGCCACGCTGGGTTTTGCACCAAACAACTCCCAGCTGTGTGGATGCCTCAGTTTCCATCTCCCAAATTTAGCTGCTTCTCCAGCCATTTTCCTTCTACCCCAGCATTTCCACCCATGAAATAACTCCATACCCACAGCACCATGCTGCAAAGTCTTCCTCAGCCAGGGTTCCTGCCCTGGGCCAAGATTTGGACCTTGCTCTTGCCAAATACTGTAATATCTAACTAAATATCAAACCCGAGCCAGTCACTGTCAGCCCTTTGAAACACTAATAGTCTTTCTATTAAATCACATCTCAGTAATTTGTGCCAGTGCAAAGACTTCTTAGGCTTGACTTACTATGGATTTTGAACTGGTGGCCAGCTCAGGGGCTGGCACATGACTTCCCTAAATGCAAACACGAAGAACGCAATTGTCATTTCACAAGGACTGCGCTACAGTCAATGGCACATTAGTGTTAAGAAAATGAACTTCTCATGAATCCATTGCAACGCCCAAAATGACACTTAGACCCAACAAGGACCTTGCACCTTTTTGTTGGCTGAGTGAGAGAATGGTTTTTGTCCTTTGATGCCCCTGCTTAAGGCTCTGAAATGAACCAAATTCATGCCTGGAAATGAAGATCAGTGGTGGAAATTAAAGCAATGCTTAGAAGGGCTGGCAGGCTCCCACAGCTGAGGTTTGCTCTGACAGCAGAGCGTAAAATCACAAGCATGAACCTCGGTTTAGTGGCACTGATGAGTTTTAGCCTGGATACAAACACACTTCTGGTGCTGTTTCAGTGCTGGCCTCAGCACCTTTTCTGTTGATTTTCCTGAATATCCTCCACGTCAGCCCATTTCCCTCACTGCCCACATGAGCCATCTCTTCTGCACGTGATGGTCCCTGAGGGGAAGTTTCCCCAGAGCCACTTCTGAGTAGATCAGCAAATCCTGCTCTGGAGAGCGGGCTCAGGTAAAAACATCCATTAGGAAAACACTGCTTTTTGCCAAACCTCTTCCCCTTCCCTCACTGTCCTGAACATCTGACTTATTTATTCCAAGACCTATAAAAGCGGAATTGCAGGACCTCCAGACCAACGCACCTGCCCTTAACATGCAGGCAAGCCTCCTCCAGGCATGCATTAGAGACAGAAAGCATCTTAATCATCCACCCTGCTGCAAATACGTTGGCAGAGCTTTAATTGATTAACAGGCAGTCCTTGCCAGCAAATGAGCGGTTGGCTCCAGGGAGCTCTTGCTTGCTTGTTTTTAAACAGTGCAAAGTGGGAAAATGGCAGGAATAAGCAGCGAAAGCTCCAGGGATCCCTAAGAGGGAAGGGCTGGTGGGAAGAAGGCAGAGCTGCTCCACGTGCTGACCTTATTACTGCAGGGACAGGGAGGTCAAGTGGTGGCAGAGCAAAACACCACAGGGAACAGGGAGGAATTAAACTGCTTCTAACCCCAAACTGCCAGCTCAACTTCAAGCCATGGGGGCAAATAGTAACACTTTGTGGATCTTCAGTGGCTAAGGTATTGCTAAAACTGCCTGAAACCCACGGGTGTGCTGGTCTCTGGTGACAGGGCAGAGCTAGTGCTGCCCCATGTCAGCCAGAAACAGCTTCCCAGCATCTACCTGGATGCACGAGCAGGGGAAAGGGAGAGGGCAGGGCTCTCCCAGAGGGCTTCCATGGCCACCCACCCTCTTCTCATCTCTTCTTCCAACCATCCTTGATCCGGGAGAGTTGGCCTGATTTTAGAACCCCTTGTAAGCCTGAGAAAGGCACAGTTCATACAGAACTTCATGGCAGCATGACCAGAGCACTGATGGCAGTGCCACCACCAGTGGATAGAGCTGGTCCATTGATAGACCCCAGCTCTTCTGAGGGCTCCAAACCATCAGGATAGAAGAGGCTCAGGGAAAAGCAGGACTGGTGGTTCACTGCTGAAGCTGTTTTGCAGTGCAGAAAAATACACAAGATGCCAGAAAGAAGAGGGTCGTTTTCTAACCAGTTCAGCTCGAGGCCACACAGCACCTCTGGCCAAGTGACAGCAGGGCTGGGCCCTGGCCACCCGCTCTCCCTGCACTGAGCTCCCCTGCTGCTGCCTCTGCTTTGGCTGCACAGGGAGCTGCACACTCCCAGCTGCAGGGGAGCTGCTCACAGCCCCCGACGCAGCCAGAAAATCCCTATAATTAAATTCATGCAATTATAAGTTGGCACAAAATCCGAGGGTGCTGCTGGCGGCGTGGGCGGGCTCCTCGGAGCAGGCAGCTGGTGCATGTCCTCATCACGCTCTGCCCGGGGTGGGATTTGCTGGTTTGTCACCTCACTGCCCCACAGGGCTCCCCCAAGGCTGGGCCATTCCCGAGTGGCTCCAGGAGGGGACAGCCTCCCTCTGCACCAGCCCCACCGCTGCCTGCGGGCTCTCCCCCAGCCCAGCACAAAGCGCCGTGCTGACACGAACCATTGAGCCTGAGCAAAGCGCCGGTGCTGGCTTCAGCAGGGGAAGGGAAGCACTTTAACAAGGTGGCTGCAGCTAGACAGCATCCAGCATCCAGCTGCTGGCACACACAGCTCGTGGGGATGCATTTCAAGCTGGTTTCACAGCGCTGCTCCCTCTCCTCCAGCTCACGGCCTCCTCTTTCTCCAGGTGCCCACAGTGGCTCCAGTTAGACCTTCACCTTCTTAAACTGATGATTTTCAGCTTTCAGGCTCGGTCCCTGGTGATCCAGCCGTGAGGATGCCAGTGTACTCCATCACATCCACGCCCCTCTGCTGTAGGAGTTGCACCTCAATCACTTTCTGGACCAAATATCCTGCTTCTGGAAATCCCTCCAGTACCCAACCAGAGCTGGCCAAGGCTGTTTCTAGAAAGCAGATGTAATCTGAGATGGGCAGAAAATTTTGGGACAGAAAAAAGGCCTCTGGATGCAATCACTGGCTGCTTTTATAAGTCAGATGGTGCGGGAATATCCTGCTTGCTATATTTTCTTGCAAAGTTAAAATCCAGTTTATAACAGAAGAGGAGAGAAGTTGCCCATCTGGGTACAAAATCCGTACCATCACGCTCAGAAGCTCATTTACTCCACGCAGCCCGAAAGGGAGATGCAATATGCTGCAGCACTGGGAATCTGGGGCAGTATCCAATAGTAGGAAGACTCACATCTTTGGAACATCACAGAGTTCCAAAATGCTGTGAACCTCAGCCAAATCGAATTACTCCCATTGCCGAATATATCATTTTCCACCTTAAGTGGAACAGCCTGCCTGCCCTTAACACGCTGCAACCTCGCCCCAGCGCGGCGCTGAGCGCTAATAGAGATGTCTTTCCCAGGGCTGTCACGGCCGCCCACCCGCTGTTTGATGACTTTACACACGTGTGACAGGTAGTAATGTCACTGACAGCCTCTCCCTGGCACCCAGTTTTTATTCACACCAACACCTTGTCTGTCTTCGCCGTTCCAGGGGAAGCGCCGTGCCTGCTGCGAGACGGAGCTCGCTTCCCCGCTCTCGGGGGTGCTTATCTGTGCTGAGAAACTGGACTGAATTTTGCTGCTTCTTCCCCACACCAGTCTATACATCAGCTGGGAAGGCTGAACCCCAGATCATGACAGGGCAGGATCGTAACAAGCTGGCAGCAAAAGAAATACACACAGTGTCAAATCCCTTGCAAAAGCACTGACAGCCTCCTGGCAGGGGATGGATCAGATATTAAACGGATACTACACTCGGTCTGAGCCAAAAGGCCAAAGGAGAGCAATCCCAAAGGGGAAAACAGCATCCCCAGCCTTTGCCTATGCGCTCCCTTGCTAAGCTGATGGCAACCCAGATTCTTCTTCAGTACTAATGCTGTGGGGACTGGCTGTGTCCCTGAGGTGCTGTCACTTTAGCTCTCTGCAAAGCCACCGTCTCTGCTGCGCTGGGCCACGGAGGGACCCCTGCTCACACAGCCCTCTCCCACCTCTCAGCTAGAGCAATGCCAAGGAGGGGTGACAAATGCAGTTCTGAGAAGGAAAACTAACTCCTGCGAAGCCTGCAAGCAGTGGGGAGCAGAGCATTCCCTCCCCATCAGACAGGTTTTCCCTCTAATGCTTTTTCTCATATTCAATATTCAAACTATTGGGGATGCTGTCAAACAGGAGTGTATTGCTGTTTCAAAAGACTAATAATAGAAATTATTAGACTCTAGAGAAGCTCAAATATCACCAAGGAGAGTTCAGCTGGAGAAGTGGAGAAGCAGTATTAAAAAAACAGGCAGCAGCCCAGCAGCCTGAGAACCTTCAGCACTTAACTAAGAATAATTAGCTGTAAAAATACAAAATACAAAATGAGTGCTTAGGCAGCAGCCCTAAGAGGTAGAAGAGGACCTAGGAATTACAACATGAAGAAAAAAACCTCGCTGTTTTGGAGTAGGGGGGAAGCCAATATCCCAGTAGGAGCTATTGCCAGAGGTGACACCAGTAGGAACCTTACAGTGCCTAAGTGGGAAGGAGCTGGAGGAGCTGAGATGGAGGGGGACAAGGAGGCAGAGAACAGTTCTTGCCCCGTAGGGACGTGCAGAAGAAATGATCATAATTCAGTTTAGAGAGAAGAAAAGCCTTGGGAAGAGATGATAAAAGCCCCCAAATCCATAAAATGCTCCTTCAGAAAGAGTTGGTGTTCATTTTTCCTACTGCTGGGAAGGAGGTAGGGCTTGAACTGCAGCAGAGGAGAATTATTTTAAGAAATTTAGACGGGAGAAAAACACCCCTCACTGACTTTCAAAGGTTGATTGAACTCTATCCTTCCTGAGAAGGCAGCACAATGCACAGGGGAGAGCTGGAGCCAGTAAACCTTTCCATTTTGGGTTGGCTCTGCCTTCCCCCTGCTCCAGGCGAGCCAGCGAGAGTGAGCAGAGTTCACAGCAGCAGCAGCAGCAAACCCAAGCCCTGGGCCCCCATTCAGTCAGATAATTAAGCACTGTTTAGACATCTAAGCTGTCCTGCTGGCTACTGCCCCAGTGCCTCGGGAAATGAAGTCATTGCTTTGCTTCCCACCAACTTCCCCCCTAACTGTGAGACCTGAGAGGTGGGACGTGGAGGTGGAACCCTCCCGGCCCCGGCCTCATGAGTCCAAGGAGGTGGCTTTTCAGGTGAAGCTCGGCTCTCTCTGCTTGCAGACAGAGCATGGAGATAATGAAATCCAACCAAGTACCATTTGTGCTTTAGAAGGCATGATGATGTTAATTAGCGTTCAAATTAAGCAGTAAGATTGAAGTGGGCATATAATGGACCACTAATAAATGCCTCGAGTGTGTTGAGACGCAGGTCTGAGGGAAGAATGATTTTAATCACCAGGAGTATATTAATGATGGCCCATAGATTCCCTTATTGCTATTCCAACAGGCTGGAATGCTGTGTTTTCCCATTAAAACACCCATTAGCCTTGAGCCCACTAAAACTCTATCAGTGAAGCCACGTTCTTCTCATTTCTGCTCCGCATATGACCTAATTAACACCATTGCAGGGGCTTGAGCCCTGCTTCAAATACCAGCCCTGGATCTGGAAGCCCAGGTAGCGCCAGGTGGTGTTTGTTGGGAAGCAGTTGGATCCCTTTGGGTACCCACCACATCGGTATGAACACTGCCATCCCAGCTCAGAGCCAAAACAGCCAGCACGTCCCTGCACGCACGGGGGGCACGTGGCATGCCCAGCATGATTGATTACACGACAGCATCAGTTAAAATAATTGTATTCTTCGTTTCCATGCAGATGAATTACTTCTCCAGAAAGCCATTTGTGCTTAATGCCATTTGTCTGCACTACGGTGCTAATCCACAGCAAGGACTTTTTTTGTGCCGAGATTGATTGACTCCGTGTAAATAGGTGGAACCTTTAATTAAAACACAAGCGCCGACGCGGTGTCTCGGTGCGCTGACAGCACGCGGGCGCAGACCACTTAAGGGGCTGATTCTATTTTAATCTACCCTGGCATAAATCAGGAGAAAGACCCAGTTCAGCAAAGCACTTAGCACATGTTTAAGTCCATCATATTCAGCAAAGTATTCAAGCATGAGCCGAACAGCGGCAAAGGCTATCACAGGAAAACGACGGTGCCTGTTGAAAGGACACGGCTTGAGTGTGACAAAGCGATTTGTTTACCAGGTTTGTGCCCCGTGGGAGCACACAATAGGCTTATGGCTTGGGAGGAAAACTGGCAGGGTTTGTAAAAGCCCGTTGGGTGGTGGTAAACCCACCAAAGAGAATTGCAGTAAGAGCCCGGAGGAGGCTGAGCAGCGAGGAGGAATCAGTGGCTGGCTAAAGGCAGAGCCAGATTCCACACAATGGGGCTTTCAAACAAACCCCACCTGGTGTTTGATAAGTTAAAGGATGGCAGAAAATAGGTCGGAAAGAGAGGCCTCCTTGCCTTCCTCCAGGTTTTTCATCAGGTTGTGCTCAATGTGCCGGAGTTTGGTGCCCCTGCGAGCAGCCACCCCTTCCCACGCCTTCAAAGGAGGGGACAGTCCCCTTGGCCATGCAGAAGCTCACCCTGCCATGCTCCACCACAGATAACACGGATCACCCAATCCATCAAGGAATCACAATGCCAGGTGTGGCAGGGAGAGGGTCTAGTGTGAAGTACAGGAGAGGAAACATGGAACAACTTCTGCTGGGCTGACCTGAGCTGCTGATGTCAACACAAGAAGTAAGATGTCTTATGATGACTGAAATCAGAAAAGCCACTGAATATCTTTCCAAAACTATTATTGTTATTGTGTTGTTTTTGTTTTGCTTGAGAATGATGAAGTTTGTTTCTATTCTGGCCTAACCCAGCAGTCTCAGCAGTACAGTGCACCAGGGCAGGCCACCAGATATGTCAGAACATTTTATCTCTGTGTCATATTATGCCAATTTCCCTTTGATTATTGTATTTTTAAAATCCATTAGAGACTGCTGCAACTCAATACCAATTAAATACACTGTCGTGTTTTCTACAGTGAAGTGCTTCTCCTTTGCTTCATCGAGAAGCAATTTGACACTTTGAATAAAATAAGCATTAATTATAACAATCAATGGAGCAAACCTGGAAAGATGATACTGGGCTGACAAAAGGATGTTATCCTGGCCTAACCAGTTGGAGTAGTCTCAGAGAAGATATCATCAGAGTGGGTTGTCACTAAGGCTGGTGTAGGAATTCTGACAGTGCTATGGAGAGCAGGAGGACATGGCTCTGATTTACTTTAAAACCACCTTTTCTGGACAGTTTAAGATACCATCTGTCACAAGGAAGTGGCCAAAGGGAAACTCTCCTCTGCAGAAGGAGGTGTGAAGGCTCCCTGCTGGCAGGAGGCAGAGAGGATGGGAAGCATCAGATGAATTACCTTTGAAAACTCCACCTCTTCTATTGTTAAAACTTTCTCAGAGCATTCAGATAGCTGTTTTCCAGGATCTTACCAGCTTTATTGGCTACAAATAAGTCATTTAACAGGGAACTTTAGATGTTAAAAGCTTTAGCTATTTTTCTCAATGATCCCTCAGTTCCCCACAGCTGACATTAATCAGGGCAGCTCCTCTCTGGATTCCCAGCTGGCAGCTTTAGGAACAGGGCAAGAAGAGACAGGTAAACCCACAAAGTCCTTGCTGTCCCTCCTGAAAAGCTTTGATCTTCTGCAGCTTTGCTGAGCTGTAAACTGGCTGCAGCCCTGACCTTGACCGAGAGGAATACAAGTGTAGTGAAATAACGCCGTCCTACATCCAGGCTTACTGCCCGTGGGATCACCGTATTCACCTTTTATGAACGAGGAGCAATTTGTTGGGTCTGACCTGGAAACCGAAGTGCAAGTGACAACGCTCAGCGAGGGCTGCGGGCCTCCTCTGGGGAGAGAGATGCACAGCCTCAGCAAACCCAGCTCCCAGGCACAGCCCTTTTCCTAACGAGAGCTGACAAGCACAGTTTACCCACTGGCAGGAAATGATAATAGACAGATTTTCCCTTTGAAAGCAGAAAGCCTCACGTGCAGATCAAATGCAGTGTCAAAGTCCATCCTGTGTCTTTCAGTGGCTGTCCCTTGCCTATGGTGGCTTGGTGACACTGCAGGCAGGCACAGCATTCCCAGCAGACTGATGCCTCTGGATGTGAGCAGAGACTGTGACTTGCAGGAGGGAAGGGAAGATAACACCCTTATCAACCCTGCTGATGTATATCTCACTTATTTAAAGTCATTTATTTAAAGCTTCCCATGAAAGAGATGGAGACCCCAAGCAAAGCATCGCAGGAGGGGAAACTGCTCCCTTAGCAAGTGGGCAAAAAATTCTCAGTTGCTGCAAAGGTGACCTTGCACAGGTATGTGCACAGAAGCACTTGATGAGCTTATTCCTCACACTCTTAATCAACTCTAGCTTTTTTACAAAAACTGGCCACCTCAATGTTCAGGTTTAGGGCTCTCCTGCTACAAAAGAACTGATGTAAAAACAGGTACCAAGCCCACCTCAAATGCAGATTGTAGCCCAAAGCTGTCTTTTGTGAATTTGTTTATAGAATCATAGAATTATGGACTGGTTTGAGTTGGAAGGGACCTTAAAGATCAACCCCCTGCCATGGGCAGGGGCACCATCTACTAGACAGATTCAAAGCCCCGTCCAACCTAGCCTTGATCACTTCGGCCTGGGATACATTTAAGTGGCCAATTGTTTCAGAAGATTGTGTGCAATTCTGCAAATCACCAGTCTGTGTCACAGCCTTGTGACCCCCCACCTTTGCCGTTATTAAATCAGAAGGTTTTCATCTACTCATTATGAGAGGCAGCATGTGCACTACACCTGGGCTCGGGTCTGTTGTGGGTCCCCAGTGGTCCCTAAGAAGCAGGGATGAGAGCCTTGAACTTGCACACTCCCTGTCTGTGGGATCATGCTCAGATCCAGCACCAAACCTTATTGCTATGAGTATTGTTATTCTGGGCAGAGCCACAATCACAGCAAGAAGTGAAAACCCCACGGGCTCTGTTGCAGAGGAAGTTAATGGATGAGCACAAAGGTCTGCCAACTCGAGAACAGAAATCCCTCCTTTGTGACAAAGTTTCTGACAACCAGATCTGAAATTTCTGAGAGTCTCTTTAAAAATTAAATTGCTTATTTCTAAATTAAATTGTGATTTATGATGAAGCTGAATTTAAAAAGCCTTTAATGGAAAGGTAAATTAGGATTGAAAGGAAGGAACAGCCTTGTTCCGGGTCAAATGAAACATTTGATTTGATACAAGGCTAATTTTTTTGTTCCTGTTTCAGCTGAAGAAAATTCTGTTTTGATTTTATCAAGCTAATCCTCTTTTTCCCTACATTTATTAAGGACCTCCAAACTTAAGGATCCCATATTTGCTTAGCTTTCCCTTGCAGAGGTCAGGAACATCAGGGACCCGGTAGGATGGGTGTCCATACCCACCCTGTGTGCCCAGCTCCCACAGGGCAGAGGAAAGGCAGCACTTTGTCTAATTACAGCCCAGACGCTGCACCAATGTACTTTTAAGCCTTTAAACCTCAGTCTTTCCATTCTAACTTTGATTTGTAACTCAGTGTGGAGCCAGCTGTGGCTGGGAAAGGTCAGGCACAGGAGGCTGCACTGCAAGGCTCCAGGTATCTCTCCAAAAACCCACTGCACTGAGCTTGGCAGGGTCCCCTGGGTGGGAGAAGATCTGGATGGGGCTAAGGTCCTTCCAATCATCAGGTAGTCACCCTGGAGGCAGGGACAGGAATGAAATGGATAAGCAATCAAGGAAAACACGGTGGCTGAAAAAGCAAACTGCCTTTTTCCTCCTCAAATTTGACAGTGGCCCAATGTGCAGGGCAGCAGCCAGAGGAGTGGTGCTGGTCCCGGCAGACAGATGCTCCTGCTCTGCCTCTCCGTTCCCTCCCACATTCAGCTTCCCTTGCACTCTCACCCACCAGCTTTATTGTTTCTCACTCCGAGCTCAGAGGCTTTCGGGTCCAGGCAAGAGGTGGCTGCACCTCATTTGCCAGCAAATTGCGTATGAAGCTCATGTAAACTAATCCACTTTGGTGAATCTCCAGCAAAGGGCATAAACCACGCTTATGGCTATCCACCAGCGGCTGGAGCTCCCAGCAAGAGGTGTCAGCAGGAGAGGACAGGAGCGGACAGCGACAGCCTCTCCGCAAACCCGCAGGGAGAGCCGCAGGAAGCGGCCGGAGCGCTGCGAGTGCCGACTCCCCGCCGCTGCAGGGCACGGCCGCCCGCGCCGCATCATTTCTGCTTAAACTGTGAGCAAAAGCCTTCCGCGGCAGAGAATTCCCAGCTGCCAGCGCTGGTGCAGAGCAGCCGGAGGCGCTTGCAGGGAGGCGAGCGGTGCCAGCCCAAACCGCCTCCCGCACGGCTCCATCTCCCTGCCGGGCGCGGCTGCGGTGCCACACAGGACCCCGGCAGGGGCAGGCGGGGATGTGACCTCCGAACACCCCGAGGACATCGCAGGGCACCGGCACCATTCCTGTCAAGGCGTTATCTCCACCTTGCCCAGTCATCCCCCCTGGCACAGCGAGGTCGACAAATCCGCTGCCTGGAAAATGTGCTTCCCAAAACAGTGGAAGTAGTTACCATGGAAATAAAGAAAGGTTCCTCGGCCCAACTCCACCAAAATATTTATTTGCCTCCCAGGGTTTCACAGGCTAGTTATTAACAACAACAGCAGCAGCAGCAGCAGCAAAACCAGAGAGACACTGGAGCAGGACTAGCAAGGTTTGGGAAGGACCGCCGGGAATCATTGTGTGTCTGCTGGAGGAGTCACTGATGCGCAGGAAGAGCCCGTGAATCGCCCAAGGATTTCAGCTTACGTCTTGCACGCAAACATGCAGCTACAAAGATGTGCTTTGCTGTTCAAAGGTTTGAGCAGATCTGCTCACTGAAATCCCAGGTTACACCCGGAGCCAGCTGCAGTTTGCCCCTGTTCTTGAGTGTCCAGTGCACATCGAGGTAAAATGAATTCCTACAGAGCGCTGCTGCCTGGGACAGAGCTCTGCTCGTGAACATAAATCCACCTTCACCTCTGCCCCAGCCGCCAGCCACCGGTCCCCTCCTGTCTGGGGAAGGATGTGAAGGAATGCTCACAGCCAAGTCCAGGCCAATTTAGAGCCCAGCAAGGACCATACCAGCAGCTCAAACTACACCTCCTGAGCTAAGCAGGGATACAAAAGTTGTTGTTTTTAAACAACCCATTTCTGAAAAAAATAGGGAGCAGGCAAAACAAAGGAAAACGCCCATAACTGGGAAGATGGTGGAGGTTGGTTGTCCATGAGAGTCACCTGTGAGAGTATCCTGAATGCACTGAGGCTGCCCCAAGCTCTTAGCTCAGCATCAGCTCCAGCCCTTCTCAAACTGAGCACCCCATCCCATCCTGCACTGTGCTCCACATCCTCCTGACACAGCTCAGACCAACTGACGTGTTAAATCACCAGTAAGACGCCTTAGGCTTAGCAGAGGACAGACAGCCTCAGGAACACACAACTGATGACAAACAGCTTCTGACAGATGCTCAGATGCAGAGAGTCTGTGTGGCACCTGTGTAGCATTGGTAATCCACGTAGGAGCAGTGCAAGGGATGCAGGTATTGTAAAGGCCACGTGTTGCACGAAAATTAATTTCACTTTTGAAACTAGTTACTATTGCAGTCTGTTTTTTCCTAAAGTGACTTTGGTCAGAAACATGGACCCAGATCCAATCCAGATCACTCAGACCCTTAAATACCCTCAGAGACCCAGTCCATGATACCCAGTTGGAAATGGATTGAATCTGAACACTTTTACTCATATTGCTGGATCATTTTGGATATTGGACAAAGCCTTCCCTGAGGAAGTAAACACCGAAGGTAATGATCTGGTCCTTACTTCCTATCCCCTGCCTGCTGCTCTCATGTAAGGCTGGGAGGGGCAGGAGCAGGGGGGCAGCCTGGGCAGTGGGGATGACCAAATCCCAGCCACCTACAGATGACACCTCAGGAACTTCAGGGAACTTTGAGGGAACCCATCTTGTGTACACTGGTCACCTGGAGTTACTAAAAGAGAGTCCTGAATAGAAGATAATGAATGCAGGCTTGCTTTGAAAATACCATATTGGAGAAGAAAAATGTAATCAAGAGAGTGTTTTTTGTCTTAGTGTGTCCTGCCCAGATGGGAAGAGCAGCTCAGTGCCCTGTACCGACAGTACTTGGGGGTGACTCTTTTCTACACCCATGTTGCCCATTCTGCAGGAATTCGGGAGCCAGCCTATCATTAACATGCATATCTGGGAGTGTCGTGTCTCATCAAAACTGTCTGGGACATATTTTAGCACATCAGAGCTTCGATTTGAAGATGCTTACACAGAAATACACAGATGGGTATCGGCGCAAGATGGAAACACTTCAAAATATATGTGGAGCTTGCAGCAAACTTTGCCTTGCTGATCCTTCCCTCCTTGGAAGGGCTTGTAAAAGTCCTTGGGGGAATCTGGATTGTGCTGTGCTCGTGGGAGGGAAAGGGGATGCAATTACAGCATAAAGTCATATCTTCTGTAAGGAACAGGCTGTTGGTTTTTTGCAAAGCCCCGTCCCAAAGCAGAGTGCAGCCTGGCACAGGTGGGGTTGCAGCAGAGCTGCTCCGTGTATTTCTGGGCTCTCTGCAAAAGCCAGCCTGATCAGCTGCATTTAAAGCATGATTATCCCCAGAATCACTGCGTGTAAATCACTCACTGAGGGTTGGATCTGCCCCACTCACGCAGCAGCCAGCAGAAAGGGGCATTCCCCTGAAATGAGAGGTGCAAGCAAGAAGAGGTGAGAAAGGGATTCCCTCTGCTCTCCCCTGCCCTCAGCAGCCTCTGCTTTAAAAGCAGCCCAGCTTCATCTACCAAAGCCTGAGGGAAATGAGCGGCTGAGCTGTAAACAGAGGTAAATGAATCCTTCAGGGAATCAGTCCAACAACCGCGAGCTCCAAGGGGCTGGAAAGCAGCCCGAGAGGGTGGCAGATCCCGCGCTCGCTCCAAGCGCACACATGCTCTTACGGCCCCGGAGAAAGTTTAATTTGCTGCAACTGTTTCAACAAAGCCAAAGCCGGTAATGCTGTTACACACTGAAATCACTCAGCGGGAAAGAGCACAGAGCAGAAAATGCTGTGGGCACAGAGGAACCCCTCGGCTTTCATCAGGCACCCAGACCAGCCTTGGCACCTGGGCTTTGTAAGGGAGAAGCAAGGAAAGCCTCCAAAAACCCCTGAACCACCCCAGATCACTTTAAAAATGTGGTGTGCCAAAACAGTCTCTTAATTTAGTACAGGGGGGCTGAAGTAGTAAGAAAATACGGAGAAACTCCACATAATGTCCTGTAGAGCGTTTAAAGAAAAGAGGTTAGAATCATAGAATATCCTGAGTTGGAAGAGACCCACAAGGATCATCAAATCCGACTCCTGGCCCTGCACTGACCATGCCCAAGAATCACACCATGACCCCTGAGAATGTTGTCCAAATGCTCCTGGAGCTCTGGCAGCTTTGAGACTGTGACCACTGCCCTGGGGAGCCTGTTCAGTGCCCCACCACCCCCTGGGGAAAGAACCTTTTCCTGACATCCAACCTAACACTGCCTCCCCCCAGCAGAGTGAAGAGCTGATGCTGAGTACATTTTTTGGCCAAAGAACGAGGTTTGCAGGAGGACAAAGAGGTGCTTTTTGCCACAGTCGTTTCCTCTGACACCAGGGTCTGAGCACCCTGCCTGGGGTTCCTTTACTCCCACTCCTCATCACTCTCACCTATGCTACCAGCAGACGCATCCACATATCCACAGGAAACAGGTTTGGGCTGGCAGGATGTGCAGAGCTGCTCTCTTCCCTTCTCCTCCTCCAGCTATGGCCATTCTGCTCAGCCAAACCACCCCATCCTGCTGATGCTTCCCGTCTGGTTCCTGCCTGACCCACAGAGGTGCCCAATTTGTATCTGCTCAGATGATGGCTCTCCACCCTTCAGCACCAGGCAGTGCCTGGACACAGAGTTAATTCACACCATGTTGCTTTGCTGCACTCTCTGGGCACAGACGCAGTTATCTGGACCAGTTTAAATCACACTTTCTGCCTTATTCCAGGTAGTGGAATTTCTTACACCAGCCTTGCTGCCAAGATCCCAGTGTAACTCAGCTCCAGCTAAAAGAGTTCATTGGACCAGGACTTCTTGAAGGGGCAAGGGGAACTCCAGTAACTCTGCACCATCCCCACCATCCATCCCTCTCCCTGCACGACATCCTCAGCCGGGCCGAGGCGGCCGTACACCGGCCACATGGTGAATCACACCAGGAGCTGCTGCGAGCTAAAAATAATCCGGTGGGGATTTTTTGGTCCTCAGGTTGTTATTCTTAAACTGCTCACTTCCCCTTCCCAGGTCACCACAAAGCTCCTTGCACACACACCCCCAGCACTGCGGAAAGGACCACCTTTAGGGCAGCTGTAAGGGGAGGGTGGGTGCTGCCCACCACCACCCTGCAGTTCAGACTTCAGAGACCTGCCAGAGCTTCCCCTTACAGCGCTGGCTGTTGGGGTCTGGAGCAGGCTTTGGTGCACACCTCACTTACAGGGTGATCACAGCCAGCACGGTGTCAACCAGCAGCACCAGAGCCAGCCGGGCAACCAGTCCTCTCAAAGCCCAGCAGCGTGCCAGGGATGTGTGTCAACACCTATTCTGCACTTCGCTTCTTTTTCAGCTGGCAAAGCTGCTACCTCAATAGGGAGCAGCTTCAGCCAAGAAAAACAAGCATTACCTTACATTCCGGGGCTTGTTTGTCATTATCATGATGCTCTGCTCTGACTGGGAGGCCGCATTATGCATCATGCTGCCTCCTTCCAAATAATAAGCTACATGTGTAAATAGGCTCCGCTATTCTGAGTTGAATAGCTAACAAACGAGCAAACAAAACCTCCCCAGCCCGCCACACTCCTGCTTCACTGACGCAATGGGTGCCTTTATGCATCCCGAAGGTAAGACATCCATCACGCTCACAGCGTGAGCGGCTTCTCCATCACTGTCGCAATCCGAATGCCCCGGCGCTGGCTGCAGCTGGCACGGGCACTCTGGAGGGTCAGGCTGGCACTGCTGGCTCCTCTGTGAGCCTCAGACCTAAAACTGATGTGATACTCACTCCCCCTCCATCATCATTATCACAGTTGCTGTGGAGGCTTGAGATGGATTCAGCTGTGATGAGTACAGTCTCCTCACACTGGGAAGGAAGGGTAGGGTGCTGGGAGGGTGTTTGATCCAAGCAGAGGTCCCATGGGACACCCTGGCTCTGGATTAGACCATGGCAAGGCTCATGTAATGAGCCCCTGTGAATTTCTGAGCACTCTCCTGCTGCACAGCTTTCCCACTCTATTGAACCCTCTGCAAATGGTGTTTCCTTCACCACAGCTCTACCTCCTTTTGTATTCCCTAATTTTCTTCCATAGTCTGTATTATTATCTATTGCAAGAAGAGTTATTTAAGAACCTTTGGTCTATAATGGGCTTGGCATTACAGGAAAATAAAGCAGCTCTCCAGGAAACTCGCGCTGATTTCAGCCTTCCCATTTAGGCTGTGATGCATCACACTGTGCTCTAATGTCTCACTAATCTGCAGCTCAATCTGCTGTTAAACAGGCTCATGATGCAGAAGCCGCTCACTAAGGTTGCTTGATATTCATCTGTTGATTGAATCATTTGCTTCTTGTGATTTGCAAATGCGCCAAAGAGCCAGAAGCCCTTTTTCTTCTAGAAAAGTTAATTGGATCAGCATCCTGCGCTGGCAGGTGGCACCCGCTCCTTCCCAGGCTTCCACTGACTCCACCACGGCAGAGAGGCCACCCAGCAGGATGGGGCGCTGGGATTAAGGACACCACAAGGGACAGATTCCCCTAGAGACCATTCTCTGCAAGAATTAAACACCCCGGTTTTTTGCAGAGGCTCCGAGCATCCTGTGCAGAGATGCTCCTGCCCTGGAGTGATGCCCCGTCCCTTCAGCCTCTTCACAACACAGGTATCCAGCAGCGGGGCTGGTCACTAACAAACCTTGTTTCTAGACATTCCCTACAAGGAATTTGCCCCTCCATACTTTCATCTTTCTCATTTTTGAGAGCTAAGCTTTACCAGCAGCCGCTTTGGACACATCCCACCCCGTTATTCACAGTTACAACTACTCCTTCGTAGCCTGCAAATCAAGGCCCTCCAGCACCACTTGGTTTCAGCTGTTTTTTCATACTCCAGCATGCCACACACCATTTGATATCTTCCTCAATAATTAAGTGGTTAGTGCCACTGTCAAAGAAGCCCTGGATGACATTTCTATGGGGTTTCCAAAGAACTGAGGTCCCAAGCAAGGACATATCAGGCACCAGGCCTGCAGGGCTGTGATTATCTGGCTGTAAATAACACCTCGGAATATATGGTTTATTGTGGTGATAACACACATTTTGTAGGTTACATAAATTGGAGCAATCCTGCTGACAGAGGAAAAATAGTGGTGTGTGTGATGGTTTCCTCCGGTTGCTAGGAAATAGAGTTAGAGCTGGGTCCTTACATGCCTCGGTGCACACTCGTGACAGATGATGGATTCGGCACATGTGTGGAGCCCAGCCTGTTAGCGAGCCCTGACTGAGGGGAAGGCAGCAACGCCGTGACAGCAAGATCCATTTAACCAAAATATATGCATTTTTCATTAAGAGAACTACATTTGTTTGCCCAAGGCATTTAGGGAAACGTAAGCAAAGAATAAAGTTAGATCTGAAGAGACAGGTGGTCCATGCAGGCGAACCCAGACCAGCTACACAGATGCACAAGATGGGCTGTGGTAAGGATTTTAACACCTGTCCAAAGCCCTAATGTGAACGAGCTGTGATTTTTCAAAAATGGGCTTTTATATCACTGCTAATCCCACAGAGCCCAGGGGTCTCCTCCCCACCGTGGGGGCTCAGCACGGCTGTAAGGTTCCTTCCCCTTCCCCTCTCCTCGGTATGTGGGGTTATATTCTGTTGCATCAAGAAGCTGAGCCTGGTTTCTGCTTCTGCAAATGTTTGCTAAAGCAAATTGCAGTTTGTTCTATTGGTCTCGTGCTCCAATTTGCTCGAAATAGCACAGCACTGGGTCAAAGGGCATGGAAAGTGGCCAGAACCTTCTTCTTCGAATATTTGTATATATAAATCAATATATATATATGCACACACACACGCAGACACTGTTAGGGCAGCTAATCTCTCCCCCTCCCTCAAGGCAGGCACAGATCTACCATCCCATCCTCAGGTGCACCTCTAACCTGTTTTTTGCTATGGCAAAGCTCAGTTGTAAAGACAGTGTTAAACCATGCAGCTTAAAATAAAGAAAGCAACTGGCACGATTACAGCTATGCCCTGTCCATATACAGAGGATTTCATCCACAGCCAAGGGAGCTGATCTGCCTTCTGATGTTGTTATTGCATATATTATAGTGTTGTCCCATCAGGACAGCTCTGTGACCAGCTGCTCTGCAGGCACAGTACTGGCCTTTGCTTTTTAGAGTCATTAAATTCTCCTAAGAGACGTTCCTAGAGTGGTGCAGTCTCTCTTTACTGCTCTCACCAAAACAAATGGGACATCCTCTGCCAAATTCAGCAAAGCAAGGTCAGAGGAAATAAAACAGGGTTAGCAGGGTTGCAGACTCCTTATAATTAACTATTTGGCACAGATCAACGGCCTTCTCTTTAGGACAATCCTAAGGATTTGCCAGAGTGCAAACACACAGGTGTCTCCTGAGTTTTGGGTGCTCTGTGGTGCAGAAGTCCTCAGTTTTGGATAACCCCCAGACCATGCACTGCCCCATGCGCAGGATGCAGCAGCTAAAGGCTGGGTTTGGGCTGGGATGGAGGCAGAGGATGGTTAAATGCTCTCTTCCCCAGCTCCAGAGGGCTTTCTAGCTCATCCCCAGCCAGCATTGGGGCGGGATCTCCTGAGCTCGGTGTTGCACTGAGGACTGATGCTGCCAGTGGGACTCAGCCCCACACCAGCCCGGCCTGTCACACGCTGGGAGGCAGGAGCAGAGCCCATTTCTACAGCCTGATAAAAATGTAATTTAATCCCAGCCACACAAAGCGCTTCCCTAAGCCTTTGAAAGGCCTGTTAATCCTTGATTTGCCCTCAAATCTTGAAATTCTCTTAAAGAATGAAGGAGGTGCTTTGTCTATCGAGTGCCTCTATGCCTAATGAGGTTATTAAGGCATATTAGCATGCACGGAAGAACATTCTCTCCTGACTTTGGCACGGCGGAGCTCAGGGCTTTTGTCTCCCTTAATCCAAGTCCTCCCGCTCTGCTGCTGCCCCCAGCCCTCAGTGCCATGAGTTTGTCCCTGTTTTTGGCAGAGATGGCCATCACTTCACTCTGACAGCAGTGGAGAGCTCCCTAATCCAGCCCCACATGGTGCTTTTGTTGTTATGCCTTCAGATGTTTCTGAAGAGCACACCATGCCTTTTCCTACATGGCTGGAAGACTAAAGAGGTCCCTGAACCTACATGTGTATCCTGGGGTCTATCATCTGATACAGAGATTTGGTTAGTTTTTGTTTTAACCAGAAATCATTCTGTTTGCACACAAAGCAGGTTGGTTCTGCGTATGGACACGCATCCACCCAGCAGCCCTAAAGCCTTCAGCAAAGCAAGGTCACCTCCTTTAACACAGAGGAAGCAAGGGTCTGATTCATGCCCAGCATCAGGGCAGGAGGACAACACAAATCCACATTTCTGGCCTGTCTCCATCTCCCATCAGAGCCATATGGGAAAGGGAACGTGCTTAAATAGCTGGGGGCTCGAAGCAAGCTTTTGCTCTCAGCTGAAGTGAGACATATCATTTCCCCAGGATGCACTATTAAAGAAGAAAACCTTTGCCAATGTTATGCTTTGTAATGCAGTGATTTTCATAACAGCCCAACATGGTTCATCAGCATGCGATCTGGCATGGGATCAGCTTTCCCTTAAACCACCCAAACGGGCTGCAAGAGGTGCAGGAGAGAACAGACACAGGATCTGGTTGGGTTTTCAAGCAATCCTTGCAGCAGCCTCAGTGCAGCTCAGCCCGGCGTGCACCTCGCTCAGAGAGAAACTCACGTGTGGCTCGCTGGGTTAATGGTTGGACTCGAGGATCTCTAAGGTTTTTACATCAATCTTACATCAACCTTAATGATTCCATGGTCCCCTTCCTGCCTTGGACCAGAACTGGGCAACTTTACCTTAGCACCTGACCCATGGTGCTGTGGGCTGGAGGGTCACCTCTCCAGCAAGCCTGAGGCCACCCCATATCAATAGGATTTGCTTCATTTTCAGCAAGAAGCTTGACAGCCCACACTTGTCTCCATTTACAGTAACCATGGTTAAATAGCTACCTAAAAATTCAGGTTAGCAGCCTTAATAATTTCACCATTAAGAAAGAAGATGAGGGCTGCAACACGGACTCCCCCAGAGAGTCGGGTCCGCTTGGTGAAGCCCCTCTAAGATGCTGCCAGAGCTGCTTAGAAGCAGCACAGAGGTGCTGTCATCCCATCGACATCTCCTGGAAAGGCCTATTTGGGATGTTCCTGTGCACCAAAAACGGAGATAAATTTTCTCCTCTTTTCCAAAAATTCAGCTCATTTCAGTGATGTGATTAACAGAGCCGCTTGCAGGCTGTGGCATGAATGGATGGGGTGGGAAGGCGTGGGACAGGGTGAGGGAGCAGGGAGCAGGCGGCGTGCCTGGAGCAATCCCTCCTGCAGCAATTCCTGAAGCCGTGCTCCCGGCTGCGCCGGAGGAGCCGCGGGCACCGCAGCCCCAACACACAAACACCCCTCCACCACTCCTGCTTTTGCACTGCGAGGGCGTTTTGGGAGGCAGGAGAGGGAAACCAGCTGCAGGGCTCCCTGCAGTCAAATCTTTGCTCCTTACCATAGCAGAGGATTGTTTTTAAGCCAGGTGAGGTCCCCAGCTCAGCTGGATTTTGTATCATCGGGGGGGGCGAGGTGGAAACCAGCACCTGAGGTGTAAGCTCCAGGGAGAAGCATCCTCAGGAGCAAGGCTGAGGGGGCTGGAGCAAAATCCCAACATTCTAATCCCCATCCTTGGCTTTACAAGAGCTGGAACGTGCTATCCAGCACAGTTTGGCACAAAGCCCCTTGAAGGCTTGAGCAACTGGGAGACAACATTCCCTGAGGGAATGAGGAGCTTTAACTTTTGTAGCACAGCAAGCATGCAAGCCCAGGATCTCGAGGGAATAAGAAAGATATGTCATTTCATCACTGTTCTTGGAACGAAGACAAAAAACCAAAGGAAAACAAAACAGAGCACCCCCTGGGATCCATAAAGAGGAAACTAAAAATATGATAAATAGGCTGGATCATTATTTTCTGAAGATGACAAATTGCAGCTTGTGTTATATATCTAGATTCCTATTGTCACTAAGGATAAAAATTTTGGCACAAAGTAAGTCAAAGAGAAAAATTTAATTTCTGCCATTCCACAAGCTAATAAATACTGGTAAAGAGCCATCTACTAAAAACACAAGCCAGAAATTCCAGTCCTGTAGGACGAGAGAGGAAGAGGAGAACACCAACTTTCCTTGCCAACAGCAGGCAAAGGGTTAAGCAAAGGTTTAATTCATCATGTTAGCTCGAATGTTAGGAGAAGCTAAGAGAATTACAAGATCGGAAAATAACTGCAAAGCGTGTAAAGATAATCATAAATCCGAGGAAAATAATACAGGCTAACAAATGCTCAGGAGATTAAGCTAAAACACCTTCTGGTTTTATAATCAAGCAGGAAGAGTGGCCGTGTACCCACTGCAGTGGGTTATCTCCTGCAGAGGGGGACACTGTGGCCTGCACTGAGATTTAACCAGAGAAAATACTCCCAGAGGAACCTGGAGATAAAGCTGAAGAGTGGAAAGCTGAGTAATATTAAAAATAAATTCAGAGAAGGCAGAAAGCTGGGATCCTTCATGCAGTTTTAAAGGCACAACAGCATAACAAGAGCAGCAGCTGACAGGGATGGGAAACCCCTCTTTTAGAGCTGCTTGGCACCAGGCGTGAAATCTTCAATTTTAGATATTGGGGAGGAACCTATACATTAGCACATTGTGACAAGATTCCACTACCCTGCTGGCTTTCCCAGGAAATAGGGGTCACGGAGCCAGCCTGTACTCAGAGCTGGGGAATTTTTCCTCATTCTCTTCCTGACTCTGCTAAGTCATCTTGTAGCAAAGTCTCTCTTGGTATAACTGCTGCTCTATAACTCTTGAAACCCTGAAAGGAGACTGGGAAGGTTATGAATTTGCGGGGTTTTTTAGTCCCTAAGGCTTAAAGCATTTTCCTGCTCCTTCACATCCCCACTCAAGGGGAAGCAAGTGGACTGGGGTAGAGCTGGCAGGATGCCCAGGGCAGTTGGCCAGTTCCTTCTCATCCTGCCCCAGATTTCACATGGGCTCTTGAGAGATCTGCTGAACATCCAGGAGTACGTAACCACTCAAAACATGAGATTTTAGCATCACTGAATGGTAAAATAGACTGAGGAGTTTGGTTTACATCAAGCAGAGGTTGGAGCTCGCAGGTTTGGTGCTGCACGTGGGGGTCTGTAGTGCATCATGAAAAAGCCTGTTCAGGGTGGTTTGGTGTTTTTCCCAGTTCAAACAGCTCTGAGCACATGATCCTCTAGCAGAACCACTGGCCAGGTGTGACAGGAGCATTGGATTTGCAGCTCAAAGGTGGCTGCACACCACGCAGGGCTGCAGCTGCCTCGGGCTTTTGGACACCTCCCCGGACAGCACAAATACACCCGTGAGGCACAAGCTGCACACGATCCAGGTAACCAAACCACCAGGACAGAGCAACCTCTGGTGAGTGCTTCTGCCAGCACCCTGACACCAAACACCTCTCAGGTTTGTCCGCGTGTGTGTACAGACACACGGCAGGTCCAGAGGAGCTTGGAGATACCAGCACCACGTGCTCAGCTGCTTACCCAGATGGGAAGGAAGAAACCTGTAAAACCACCTTTTTCTCTCTGTTCTGGTGGTTTTGAAACCTTGCTTTGTCTCTCCCATGCATTTCAGAAACACACCTGGCTAAATAACCACAAAATCCCTTTCTTCGATTTCCCCAGACACCTCCCATGGGTGACGGGGTCTGTCTCCCAGACTCTCCCCAGATGCCTCTCATGGGAGATGGGGATGCACAGAACACATTCCCCTCACAGGTCTCCATAGGAAATCCCACCCTCGAGTGTTTTTCTCCTCACCCAGAACATGTGGTTTGAGTCCCGTGGTGGGAACGTGAGGGAACTCACAGACCCACTGTGGGCTCAGTCCATCCCGGACATGCTGCACAGAACTTTCCCTTGTGCATATTAAGGGAAGTATTCCCAAATTACAAAATGCTTTGGACCTGCAACTTTGTCTTGGGCAGGAATGGAGTACCATCAAACACAGGATAACCCTTAAAGTAAACGTTTTCAGCACAGTTTGGTGGAAAAGAACAAAGAGGAAGAAAAAGAGATAACCAACTTCTTAAAGTAGCTCCTGTTTTCAGCCTTCTCCTCCTGCACATTTGAATCAGCCCCTATTCACCTCGGAATCCTGGATTTTAGGAAGACACATGCATTAGACCAAGCCCCTAGCAGGCTCCAGTCAAATTTAATCTGTTAAATCTTAAAAAAACAACAACAAAAAAAAAACCCACCAAGAAAAATCTAACCCCAAACCAACCCAAGTAGGACCCTTGCATTGAATCTAATACCTGGATAAGCCCCTGTGGAACACCAAGGGAATAAAAAGGCAAAGCAAGATGTGTATCCTTTCACTTCATAGCAAAAACACGGCCACTATTCACACTGCAGAGTCTTTCAGATGATAAATACTGATCCATCCTTCATTGGAAAAACATGGACCTGCAATTTCCATGGGGGTTCCTTTCCAGCACTACGGCCCCATCCTGTCTTGGAATAGTTTTTTTTCCTAATTGTACCCATAAAATAAGGATTTGCTCCCTACATAATTAATTGATAGATATCTATTTCTGGACGATGATCTCACCTTGTTTACGTAGGAGAATTTCCAGAGGGTTCCAAAGACACACAGAAAAAGGTACCCACCTCCCCCAAATTATTCCCAGACTTCTCCGGTCTGAACGTATTTATTTGCAATAACGATTGCGGCTTTATGCGAGCAGATGGGCAGTCCCTGAGAGGATGATTTGTTTCCCTTCTTTCCTTACTTCATGATGTATTTTATGATTTCAGCAGGTCAGTGGCTGCCATGTGTTTCTTTCTAATCTGCGAGCGCTTTTCGTTTGCCTCATTCTTGGCAGCCGTCGTATTTACCAAAGAGATCAGACACGGACAGATGATGGCAGAGATCCAGGCTCCTTGAGAGTTCAGCACTTGGATGTTGGCAGCAAATAAAGATATATGGATTGCTGTTGTTGGTTCAAACTTACAGGGGCTTTTTCCCTCATTATATTTCAGTTTATATGTGCACACATATATATATAGATAGACGTGTGTGTGTGTGCTTGCACACATGTGTTTTTAAATTCTCTTTGCAACGCCCTGGACCAGATACAATACAGATGAGCTGTTATACAAAGAACAATAGATGTCAACTAGATTACTGCCCACTCCTTTTTTTCTTTTCTCCTCTTCCTTTTTTCTCCCCCCCCTTTTTTTTTTTATAGGCCTGGGTTGTTATAAATCCTCCATGCCCATTAACCTCTGAACCTCACTGATGATATCTCTTCCGAGCTAAATTGCCTGTATTTCCAGACATTTGTTTGTTCACTTAGAGGTCTATTGGCAGAGGGAGGGGGAGGACAGCCCATCGCTGAATAGGTCTCATGGATTATAAATGAAAATTCTTTCCCTCCTTGTAAGATGATGCTTTGAGAACTGTAGCAAACGGACAGCTCGAGTTTACCAGCCCACAGGCTGAAGTCAACAGTAGGAAGTTAATCACAATGATAACAGAAATATCCCATCAGCACAGTGGGAGCAATGGATCCATCCCTGTAGCTGTGTCCTACCCAGAAAAACCTCTGACCTGCTGTCACTGTGCTCCTGCTGCAGCAGTAGCAGCGAGGGGCTGAGAGGGGCTGGGACACTGCCCCGCAGTGCCAAGGAAGTCCCTGGAAGAGACCAGAATGGGGACATGCTCCTGTCTCAGGGGCACTGACAGAGACAGGGCAGTGGGACAACTGCAGGTCCAGTCAGGGCTTCCAGGACTTTTGCTGGACCATTATTGCCCAGGAATGAGGAGCCTGTTCATCCCACAGGCTGTGCCCTTTGGGTGGCTTTGCACAGAGTTCAGCCACTAAACTACCAAAGGTGAAACCCTGTAGCTGTTCAGTAGCTCCCAAACAGCCTCCAGCAGGACCTACCATGCAGTTTCTTGGTAAACACAGCCTTAGCACTTCCAGGAGGCCTAGCAGCTCATTGGAAACATGCTGAACAGCATTTCCAGTATCCTGACTTTAAAATAAAACCTTGGAAGCAGCAAGTGTGCTGGCATTCCCAACGCAGATCTCCTGCCTTGGTTACTGTTATATATATTTAAACTTTTAGTTCCAAAATAACATTTTACTTCCACACATCATTACACTCATTTAAGCATGGCTCCCATCTGATCTGTCCTGGAGCCAGTTCCTCAGTCTTTCCTACTCACCACGGGTGTGGGTCCCTCAGTGCTGTGGATACTGGGAACAGGAGCGTTTTCCCAGATCCTCTGGCATGTTACACCCCCCTGCCAGCCTTTACATCGAGGTCATCCTCCACCAGCCACTGGTGAGATATGGAGACTACCCCCAGCTTTCTCGTCCTACCTCCTGGTTCACTCTGTTCCCTGGGAACAGGTCTGGACGAGCCTTCCAGGTGGGATAGTCATGGATAATTTGGGGGCTTTTCTGCCTGGGGTTTGTCACACCCTGCTGTGACCCATAGCAGAGGCTTCCCAGATAATTTCCATGCCCTGGATACAGTTCCTACCTCCTCCTTTGCACCAGTCAGTGGGCCAGAGCCCAGAGCTGCAATGAAAACTGTGGGTTATGTGCCCCCCATAAATGCATGTACAACCTGCTGTCCCGTGCAGCTGCAGCAGCAGCAGGGACAAACATCTTCCCAGACAGGAATTCAACAATCTGGGGTGGGGTTTTACACAGCAGAGGACAGGAAGCTCCAACAATCCATGGTTTTCCAGATCATTCATGATTTTCCTGCTTTCTCAGTAACAACTCCTGATTTCCATGGCAACCCTCACATGCTTTGGTACGTGGTACTTTTTGCTTCTGTGGAGCACCGGGATGACCAAGCTCCCCAAAGAGCCAACAGAAAGTTCCCAGCACAAACACTTCACCCTCTCCATCCTCCTGTGCTGGACGTGCATTTGCACATTTCCCCCTGCCTTGGACAGGATGGGATCACCAGGATTTACCCTGCTGTCTGCTCCCCCTCCAAGAGCTCATTTTAAACTTGGCCGTGGTTTCTATTTTAATCCCACACAGACATTTTTGGAAACACTTACTAAACCATTAACACATTTATATGAAAGGAAAGATGGTGATTAGCATTTCCCCTCCCCCCCACACACCCCATCCTTTCTTTTTGTGTCAATTTTTTGGCTCACGGGCTGCAGCAGAACGTGGTTACAGCCGTGCACACAACTCCAGTGGGTGTGAATTCCTTCACGGCATAAACTTGAGTTACCTCTACCTTGTTTTGCTCTTCCTCCATTTCTATTCACACTATTTCACCAACACTCCTGTGCTTGTAACAAGATGAACATCATGAGCTTTACCCAAAGCTCAGAGGCCAATGTGGGAACTTCAGCTGGGTTCAGCGTGGATTTTTTAACAGCCTGTGTTAATGGTTCATTAAGACAGACACTTGATTTGCCTGGTCTGGCCCGGATGTGTCTCCTTTCTACACCTTTTGAGATGTTTTCACAAGCAAGAATGACTTCCAATATAAAGCAGAAACAATTAGTGCATTTATTTATTTTACTGTAATTCACACCACGGCACTGGCAGTCTCTGATGGCCGAGGTGCAGAATAAATAAACAAAGTCCACTTGAGCTATCTTAAATTTCTCCCATATGATAAGTCAGAGGAAAATCGAGGCTGCTGGGGGATCTCTGGCCACATGAGATCATGTGTGCAAAGATGTGAGAGGGTTGTAGAGTGGTGCTAAGGAAGCACAGCAGCTCAGAGCTGGGGAGGAGACCCAGCCACAGAGAGCTGCTGCAGACCCTTTTCCTGGGTAAAAAGTCCTTCTGAGTTATTTTCCAGCTGCATGTTTTTCTTCCCTGCACTGAGGTCTCATTTGACACTTCCTAGCACTCACCAAGGAGCTGCATTCACTGTGGAGATGGTACCTGTGCCCAGGGAGTCACAGGCATGAACCAGGTGCTGCAGAAGTCTGCAGAGGAGGGCACGATGTGAGGTTCTGCTCAGAACAAGAGCACCAGTGTTTCTTTGGGGAAAGATGACTCTGAATAAATCCCACATCTGGCCAAGGAAGCCAAATTTATCACTCGTGAACTTGGAATAATGCAGTTATGCAGCTTCCAGGTGGGGTTTGACCTTCTTTTGACTTTGTGGGCACATAGAATTTTCCCAGTAGAGGTGCAGGCAGGCCAGTGGGGACTGGATTCCCAACAACAGTGTTGTGTCACTTAGCTGCCTTTCACAGCCTAAAGTTTCCCCAGGCCCTGCTGGGCATGGAGCTGGGACAGGCTCAGACCTCTGCTGCCACTGCAAAAGCCTGGCTTTTCTTGGACTTCTGTCTACAAAGGAAACATCTGATAAAACAGTATCTACCCACATCTCTTGGTATGAGCACTCACCTGAGATGTCACTACACTGCTATTTTCAGGAGAGACACACCACACTCAAAAGTAGCACAGATGTTCATGCAAGACAAAAACCATAACTCTGACACGGAAGATTCATTCAAATAGTCTCTTACAGTTCTGAGACGTCTTTGTTGCATCCAATTTTCCCTCTGAATTTGATGTATATCAACAGGAGTGTGGGAAGAGGTGTTTCCATATAAAGCCTCTTCTCCCTGTAAAGCTTCTTCTACTTCCTCTGCTTTCTTCAGGGAAGAATTTAATCATTGCTGAGACAGCAGAACCATCAGGATGGAGCAGGCAGCGAGTTACCACTCTCCTTATGGGTCTGCACAAGGCAGCAGAGCAAACCAATATACTGATTAAAAACTCAAGGCCTTCCCCTTGACTTACAGCATCTACAAGAATAAATAAAAGCCAACTCATTTTGTAAAAAGCAGCTTTCAACATCTCTCATTTGCTCCTGGCCCTGGAGGGCCTGGACTCCTGTGGACTCCCACCTGCATCTTTTGAAAAGCGATTCCCATGCTGTTACACTGGGTACTGTGTGGCTTCCCACCTTCCCCAAGATCTGTTCCTTGACACTGGGTGAGATTTCACACGTGCCAGTGACCCTCAGAGCTGCAGAGGCAAGGCAGGACCATTCCAGAAGCTGGACTCTAAGGAAGGAGGTGTAAAGCTAAGGACCACACAAGAAATTGTAGGGGTTGAGAGATGGGTCAGCCAGTGTCAGCTGGAGATCAGCTCTGTTTAGATGAGAGGCAGCAAAGCAGCCAGCAAGCGCTGCTGCAGACACGGCCGGCAGAACCTTGTCATAACACATTTCTTAGGCAGAAAGGAGTCAGGTTCGCACCGGTGTTCCGACAAAGAAACGTGGGAGGTGGGTCTGCATGGCCTCCACACACGTGCGAGGCCCCAGATCACGGGGAGAGATCCCACGAGCTGCAGAACAAAGACAGAGGTTGGATTTTGGAGGTGGAAGCCCTCGGCGTGTTACCACCAGCTCCAGGTGGTCACCACGTGCGCGAGGGAAAACGTGCCTGCGAGCGGAGCGATGACAGCTCCTCAGCAATGAGCAATTTTCTCCGGGATGCACTCAGGCATCTGCTCCGGATTAACATTGTTTCACTTAAAATGAGCATGTGGGAGACATTCGAGCAGGTAAGTGGCTGCACCCAAGCATAAAGAAGACGCATTGGAAAGCAGATGTGGAGACACTTGACAAGCTGGATGAAGTCAGTGCCATCACCAAGATAAACACCAGAGCACCCTGTGGGCTGTGTCAGGGGACACGAAGGCAGCAGCGGCCCAGGTCAGGATACAATCACTGCAATAAAATGCTGAGTAGTGAGAACTGCAAGAGTTTCGAAGAACTGCAATAAGGAGGCTGAAAGCTGATGGTCTGCTTCAGCTGGAAACTGCGAACCCCAGGCTTTATCACTTGGAAAGAAGAGTCCTTTGTTTTTATGGCAGGATAACAGTGCACGTGACTTGTTCTCTGTAGTTAAGAGACATTTGCCAGCTCAGCCTGGCTGGGACGGGGTCATGAGCCAATGTACTCAGCTCTTGCTTGCCTCAGTGTTCTGCAATATCTGAGCTTATTTTTAAAGCCCTGTTAAAAAAAAGCCCAAATTAATAACTACAGCAGTCAGTCTCAGATAATACCCGAGTACGACCAATAACTGTGCAGATGAATGAACCAGACTCAGGTAGGGGAGAGGACAGCTTCAAAGGCTGAGCGGTAGATACATGCAAACACCTAATAAATATGACAAAAAACCCATTAGACCAAGAGGAGCAGATTTGACCTTGAGGCTGAGGAAGCAGGAGGAAGCCACTCACGTGGCTGAGGCAAAGGGGATGTCAAAGCAGGCCAGGAGTTTCCTGAGGGCCAGCACTGAGCAGTGACAGAGGCAGGGCAGGGCAGCAGCAGAGCTCGCCCTCAAAGCCCAGAGCAGGTTTGTTCCTCTGAAGTGTCCAGCCAGAAGCCATTACTTCTGTCAGCCATGTGTGCAGACAGGTAAAGCCTAAACCTTTTGTCCAAGGCAGAACTTCAGCCTGGTGAACTCAACACAAGAGGATGGGTCTGGGCCCACAGAAAGTCACAGACTCACAGAATGGTTTGGGTTGGAAGGGACCTTAAAGATCACCTTGTTTCAATAGCCCTGCCATGGGCAGGGACAACTTTCACTAGACCAGGTTGCTCGGAGTCCCTTCAGTTTTCATCACCAACTCCCTCCCTGCAGTAGCACCCCCTAAATGCACCCTGCAAATCCCAGTTCTACAAGGTCACGTAGAGCCAGGAACTGCAGTGACAGTGAGCAGCTCCTGCATAGTGCCCTACTGCCAGTTTTCTAATTTCCCCAGCCTGAACCACAGGACATGGATGATAATCCCAGCCTGCTCTTTCCAGAGGCCAGAGCACAGGGATTTCACATACATGTTCTAGTTCAGGCTTTCCTCTCATTTCCTTAAGAGACTTAATGCCTCCAATGCTTGGATTCCAGGATTTTAATGGGTTTAGCTCTGTTTCCCCCTTTTCTGCTCTGCATCAAATTCTTCAGCCCATAAATCTCTGCAAGCACACAGCACAAAAACAGATAAGGAAAGCTGTAGAGCCATAAACCATGCTGGAAAGAACCAGCATAAAATCCACCCGATACATGGTTTATAACCAGGGGAAGAAGAGGCAAAGAAAGCCAGATTAAGCATTGCTGTCAAAGTTTAAGTAAGTCGCAGAAAAGGTGCTATATGATAGCTTAATTAAGCCAGGGTAGATCTTAATCAATGATAATCACTCTGCTGATGGAAAAGCTTCAGAGGAGCAGATGAAGAGGACAGGCCAAGTTTGGGATGTTTTCTGCAAATATGGTGCTGTACTAATAGAGATTCCCCCTTCCTCAACTCCCACACCCCTGTACACCTCTCCTCTACCAGGGATGAATGTTTAGAAGGGGTCTGATGGACCCGTTTCCTTTAAGGGTGTGTAAATGCCCATCCCATTAACCATCCCCTGGTACAGCGTGCATGCAAAACCTCACAACGCGTCGCCTTCGGCATCTGTGCAATGATGACACAATTAACATGAATAACTATTCCACTCCATAGATTTAGTCCTTTTCCTCTGGGTAATTATGATCTTTCTTCCCCTCCCCAACACTCATTTCAAATCCTCGAGGGTAATATGCAGTCAGCTGATTTTACATTTATCTCGGTTCTATTTGTTTGACACATTTCAAGCAAGCTCCACAAAGCCAAAACCTCCTGCTCGTTAATAACATTCACATCACCTCCTTCTTAGCTTCTTTAACATGCTGCTTTTATTTGGTCTAATTGCAGCTCTCAGCATGATTAATCACAACATTTTTGCGGGGAGCTGGGGAATTTGATATCCCTGTCCTCATATGGATCTGATCACAGTCATGCTGAGAGTCCAGGCACGCTTCCTGCAGTCTTAATGTAAAAGCTCAGTGTCAAACAACCCTCCTTGGCCACTACACACTAATTACCAGTGCTGCCATATTCACCCAGGTCCCAAACGTGGATAAACGATTGAAGGTGGATAATGTGATCCCATCCTGGGAAATAAAGTTTTCCTCTTACTAAATCTCCGTGCAGGTAGGCTCTCTTCTCAATGAAACCTCCAGACCTTCACCGTTTACCAGGTAAAATCATAGAATCATTTGGGTTGGAAAAGACCCTTAAGACTACCAAGTCCAACAATAAACAGTTAGCAGGGACGTTGGAAGTTTAAAGAACTAAAATTACACCCAGGAAGACCCTTAATTCAAGGGGCTGAGTCTCTTTGGAGAAAGACTGCAGAGATGGTAAAAGGCACGATGGAGAACAAGCTCAGAATTCATCTGAATTAATTTCTCTTTTGCAGAAAGATAAGCACCACCAAAACTCCTCAAACCCAAGTTTGATTCTTGCAATAGTTACAGATTTGAAATTTTTTTGTTTCATTTTGCAGTGCTACTGATGAAAAGTTTTAAAATCACCAATCTTGGAACATCATCTTTTTCTTATAGAATTCAGTGGCAAAGCTCCCATGGATTTTAAAGAAACATGAAGAGCGTCGGTGTGCGTTTCTGAAGCATCATCTGGAGGTCACACATGAATATTTGATGGTGACACAACCTTGCTTCCCACTGTACTGGTAGAAGCAGCATGACTGTGGTTCCACTACAGGCTCCTTCTCCACTAGAGGCTCAATCTTTCCCAGTTAACCAGTGATGTAGTGTCTCACCCACTTTCCACCTTACAAATCCCTCTTCCTGCCCCAAAACCAGCTGGGGAAAGGGCCCAGGCTTTTTCCCAGGACTGAACTTTCCTTCCCCCTTTCCTCCCACCAAGGCAGACTGTCAGAGCAGATGAAAATCACACGGACACCAACAGCCTCTCCTACCCACTGCTCTCCCAGGCTGCATATTCTCCACATCATTTGCTTTGTAAAGCCCTTTAATTAATTGGGAAAGGCCCACTGATTATCACCTACTCAGAAAACACCATTTGAAAGCAGGGAATTAACTGCAGGCTCCAACTCACTGGGCTCAGAGTTTCATCTTTTTCCCTACGATCTCGTACAAGTGCTATTCCCCTTTTGGTGCTAGACCAGATGTCATCACTTGGACGCTGAAAGGCTGAGGAAGCCAAGAGCTAAACGCGGGACTGAGGATGGCGTGTGAAGGGGGAAAGGACCTTTTGACAAGAGGCAGAAGATAAAGCAGGTCGTGATCCCCATATCGCACACATGGAGGGGTTCTGGGGCAGCATGGGCATGGATTTCACGAGCTGTGAACTTCCCATGCACGGAGCTGCCTGGTCACCCACGCACCATAAAACATCCCTGCTCCAGCCAGCAACCACTGACAGGGTGAAACCTGCACGACCACACAAGCAGAAGGTGATAAGTGTGTGGTAACAGGATGTGATGCTCCTAAAACCCTCCACCTAAAATCTCTGGTTGTTTACCGAGCGTTTTTCACACATGCACATCTGCAAGGCTCTGTAGCCCTGACAACAGGCTGCTCACAAAACGGTGTCTCTGGGTGTAAGGCATTCACCCAGCCAAGGCCTCCCAAAACAAAATGGGAATACAGGCTCTGGAAAGCCCCCCAGAGCACAGGGCAGCCCTGCCAAAACCAACACCTCACAATTTCTCGCTTTTCTCAGCTTGTCTCTGTGGCGATGCCTTTTCCAGGCGCCCGGATCCCAAACTCCTCCCCACCCCCACCGGTGCTTGAACTGTCACAAACAGCCCTGGAAAAGCATTGCTGCTCTGGAATCACATCGTTTTGTTTGTGTATTCGAGTTCTTTAAGGAAAAAAAGACTTTATTCCCCCGAATATTTTTAAAACCCCATCTAAGCCACCGTTAGCATTCTAAAATACTGCTAAATTGCATTTGTGCAGGTACACACTGTCATGCTCTGGGACCGCTACTTGGAGAAATGCAAGCTTTATGGATTCTGTCTCACTTCTACCAAAATAAATTCAGAATATCTACAAATACGATAATCAACATTATCTGACTACTATGAATAAAGGGATCTATAATTGTAATTTATTATCCAACCATGCTCTTCCTCCAAGCTGCCCATTTAGATCTGCCAGGGACAGCAGGAGCCAGGGATCTTCTGTTGATGCAGGTGATCCGGAGGGGTTAATGGAAGATTTTGCATTCACACAGAGCACTGCAGGTCGGTGTCTTCACAAGCTTGTCTCACCATCCCCATCACTCACGGCAAAACACACGCTCAGAGAAAAGGAGGAGAATCAGCCAAGGCTGGGAGTTTTTTCCCTGCTGTAACGTTACGCTACGCACAGTCAGAAAATCTATCAAAGCACCCGCCCGAGCAGCCTGTTCCAGCTTTTAATGTGCTTAATATAGACTTCTGAGGAGTTTCTTCAGCTCAGACACAGCTAACTCGAGAGCACAGCGTGAGCGTTACACACAGACAGCTTTGGATCTCAGCAGTAGGCACAGCCCAGCTGCCAGGCAAGTCCCTTGTCTGCCACCTCCCCGAAGGGCTCCGTCCCCAAAGGCTCCTCTGGCCCCAAAGGGAGGGGCACACCTGTAGGTACACAGCGTGTCCTTGCTCCTGCCGCACACCACACGCCCCTTTCTGCTGATTTTTTCCCCTCTAATAACTCAGCCAAGCGTGTTCTCAGGTGAGTTGTGCCTGGAAAGGAACGCAAAGGTGGCAGCAGGAGGGACAGCCCTTACAGATCAGTGATGGCAGATTTGGCACCAGGTGAAGGCACCAGATTTTCACTGCATGCTGCTGTTCAAACAACCTAAACACATCCTAAAGAAACACCAGGAACCATCCCTCCCTGGATAAACACCAGGGCCAGAACAGATCCAGATCACTGAGAGCATTTCCTCGTGGAAATGCACAGACCACACACCAAATTTAGCTTTCTTCAGCTCAGCATGAAAAGAACCCAAACAAAACACCCAACACCTCCTTCCTCAACAGCAGCAACCAGCCCACAGGGCTTCTGGCAGATTTGGGATGAGGAAGCCCATGAGCAGCATCTGTGTTTCTCGCTGATGGAGATGTGCACCACACCCAGGGTGACACCAGCACTGGATGAAGTCACTTGTGAGAGGAAAGGATGCGGAGCAAGGAGGAGCAGCGAAGGGAGCAGAGTACTCATGACTCTCTCAGCACCACTGGGCTGGAAACAGGCTGTTGCCACTTGTCCCAGCACACATCAGGGATTCCTGGGGTTTTGTGAAACACAGGGACACAGGCTGTGTTGGCTACAAGCAGGAAGATGAGAAGGAACTCCCGCAATAAAAGGAGTGCTTAAACCGAACCTGCCCGGTTTTTCTGCACACGTCAGAACTTTACCAAGCAGCCAAACCACCGGCGCTCTTCCACCAGCTTGGCCCAGCATTTTAACTGGAGCCCCACGGGAGCTTGTATTGTTTGCTCCATCCTGGCACGCGTTCAGATCGTCCGCTCACTGTGACTCACCTCCCGCCTCTTCTCTTCCTGGCGAGTTCAAAGGAAGTTGCATCTTCCCAGCCACTAGCACACCAGGCAGTCCTTTCTGTGCAGCTTCTACTCTTATCAGTAGCATATTTCCTAAAAACAAGAAAGAGGGGGGGTGGGGTGGGGAAAGGAAAAAACCCATCAGCAAACTACAGTCTGGTTGTTCTCTATTTTCCTTAAAATATTAACTAGACATTGACATACTGGAGTATTTGCTGCATGAAACCTGCTGCGATTGGGGATAACCGGGACATTACAGAGGGCCATGAATCAACTCAACTGCAGAGGCTTCAAGTCCTTTTGCTAGGCAGAAGTGAAATATGCTCCCTTACAACCAAGTGACCATTTCAGTATTTTTTCCAGTTATCTCCAGAACATTTATTAGATTAGGGGGTTTTATTTATGGACTCTGAAACTGTGCTGTTTCCCAGTGAAGCGTTTGTTATCTGTTTAATGTTCCTTTTGTTCTTCTGGACATTTGCATTTATTTATTGTGATTCATTGCTGCACAGGTTCCAGGCTCCAAGTACCTACAGTTTTAAATACATTCACAGCACACACATCTTTGCCATTTTAAATACCTTTCCTCTAACAGCCTCTCTAGAGCCAGAATATCTCCATTCCCAGATGAAACCTGAGATCCTAGGATCAAAACTGCTTCCACGTGACAGGTAACAGTAACCTTCCAAAAGCACTTGTGCAGCCCTATGCAAGTTACTTCATAGTTTGGCACATTTATGGGAAAGTCAGAGCTTGTTACAACTGATTTATTTAATATAAGGCTTCATAAATAGGGCTTGTTTCTCCAGTGCCATATATATGTGTGTATGTGAATAATTGGGATGTTATTTACCCCCCAAATAGGCCCTGGCTAGCAGGGAAATTTCGCCTGTTCCTCTGCCCATTGTCAAGGTTAAAAAGCTGCCCGTGTGCCTCCAAGTGATTTGAATTTAGGGCTGAAAGCAGAATTTTTTTGCCTGTAGCCAAGCCCTCAAATCCAGATGCAAGTTTTCCATGAACTGATTTTTTTAACACTGGTGCAAAGCAAAGCCCAAGCTGCAGGCTGGGGATCTGAACCGTCTTGCAGGACCAGGGCTTGAGCAAACAGAGAGCCCACTGTGCTCCTGCCAGAAACAAAAACGAGCGTGCAGCAAGTTGCCAAAGGAAACCAGGCATGAAGAGCGTCTCCACCCCAAAATACCAGATTGCAGCTTTTGCTGGACTCGGATGAGTGTGTAATGTAACTCTGAGCATCGGTCACCAACCCTACAGTGCTCTGCAGCTTTCCTTGGAACAGATGTGCTGGGTGCATGAGCACTCCCATGTTCAGAGTTCCTTTGGTGCCAAAGGTACTACGCTTCTTGTAATGTATATTTTGCGTTTCATAGATATTTTTAATGCCTCTCTCAATTAGAAAAAAAATATGGAACCAAATAATACATGAGTGAAGGCAACATTTACTACATGGGATTTGCATGCTTTCATGGAATTTGGGTATAAACTCTGGGGACCCTTGAAATCAAAGTTCTTTTAATTAATAAATGCAACCAGTTGATTTGGAGCAGCCCTGTAAAACAGCTGGAAATTCAATATATCAGGGTTCTTTTGAAGAGGGTTCTTTTTCTCCTGACATGACTACCTGTGGTTCGACAGATGTTCATTTGAAAAAAAACAAGCAGGAAAAGGAAGACACAAGAAGAGTATTTCCCCCTCACCCCAGATTCCAACAGCAGGGGAAAGACAACACAAGGACATGGATTTCCAGGAAACTGGGATGTGCTGGAGGCTGCTGATCACCCCCCACAAACAGGAAGGGCGTCTGGGGCAGCCACAGGGATGCAGGAGGGCTCCCTGCGGGGTGAGCCAGGAAAGGGGCACACCAGGAGAGCACATGGAGCAACGACAACACGAGATAAGACTGCAGCAGCAGCCTCTGCCTTATGCTGACATCTCCAAGGCATATTATCTACCAAGAATTCCACCTGGAAAACCACTAATAAAGTCAGTCAGGCTATTCCCCAGCCGGGGAATCAGAGCTAATCAGTGAAAAGATGCCTTCCCTGCCCCTTTCAGGCTGCGAGCACAGGCAGGAGCTGCTCACTGGAAGTTTTCTCTTTAGCACCGTGTTGGTCTCTGAACGAAAAAATGCGGCTGCTCTAATTTCTGTGTTAGTGGCAGCGAGCACCACCCATGGCCTGAGGAGCTGCTGCCCTGACATCAGCCAGAGACGCCACCAGGAACTAACCAGGGACACTCGGGACACTGAGGGAGCAGGACACTGCAGCAGAGGCACATTAAACCTCAGCCCTTGGCAGCCACCATCCCACTTCACAGACAGGACACATCTCCTGCTTTTCAGGCTCTCTCGAAGAGCTTTTCCTATCTCCAGCAGCACACCAGGCACGCAGCAGGGCACCTGCTGTAAACAAACCCACCCTCAGCTGTGATGATACAGGCTCTGCCTTTGTTGACTCTAAAATTCTGCTTTTGAAGACAGCAAGGGAAGAAAACAAGAAGATGCAATCCTGGCTGCCACTCTACAACCATTCTTTTTTTTTTCCCTGGCTTATCTCATTTCACATATGTAAAGAACTACAGGCAAGACATCTCTGAAAGTAAACAGACACCAGAGCAGGCTGTATCCCCTCCAAATCAGTGGCCAGCACAGGCAGTTTGCATTCATTCAGCAGCAAGTTTTTAATCCATGCCTAAGAAAGGGAGGCTGGGGACCACTTCTGGCACTGAGGATCAGGGGGATCTGCTGAGAAGCTTTGGCTCTGCCACGACTGGTGATGGCTTTGGGATCTGTGCACAGCCCAAGCCCAGACTGGGAAAGCACTGCTGGTCCTTAAGCATTTCCTGGGCAGGAATTTCACTACCATCTTTTTGACAAGCCCACAGAACGGGCGTAAAGTCCATCACTTGAAAAAGAATTAAAAAAACCCCAAACAATTAAAACAAGGGATCTGCTTATGAACCCACATAAAATAAGAGCAGCTTTTACAATAGCTTGAGAGAGAGACCTGCCTATGGAAGGGTGGGACTGAGGTTGTCAGGGGTGCAGGTGGTGAAGGAAAGAGCCTGGAAATGAACTCTTCTCCATGTTCAACATTTCTCCAATCATTTTCATATTAGCATATCTCTAAGTGCATATAATTTTCACATCAAAGGGTAATTTTTTTAGGTATTTAAAAAAAAAATAAAAACAACAAAAAAAAAACCCCTAGGACTGAAGTAGAGAATAATTTCTTTCCTGAAGTCTTTCAAGCAGCTCCTCTCTATGACATGACAGTAAAATTACAGAGGAGACAAGTGTTTAGAAAACTCTTCCCTGGAATTCAGATTATTCTTCAAGCACACAGTAAAAAAGGTTCAGCCAAACAGTGACAGGAAATATAAAGAAAGTCCTGGGAGCATCAGAGCACCAACCTTACAATGTCTTCACTAAAGGAGCAACCTTAATCCTCTGCCCATTGCTTAGGGGCTGAAATAATCAGCATTTCTGAGCTTGTGGTGTGGAGGGAAAACTGGAGACGAGTCTGAGCCCTTCTTGTCTCCCACCAGTCCTTCCTAGCCAGGGTGGTCCCCATGCAAAAGCTGAGGGTAACTCTCTCCCTTTCCCTCTGCACTGCTCATCCTTTGCTCTGCAGTCTACAAGGCTCTTTTACTCCTCTGGAACCAGACAAGGATGAGCACCAAGCACTTCTGTCCAGCCCTCACTAGAGCCTTGCAGGGCCCCTTTTACTCTCCCCTGCCTCTTGCAGCAGCTCGAGGCTGGTCTTGGTGCTCTGTTCCAGCAATCTCAGGAACCAGGCTCGGGCAAGAGCTCTCCTTTAATGAGATTTTATTAAAAGACTCTATTACAAATAGCCACTTAAGCAAGTGAACCTTTGGAGCCTTTAGTCCATGATGTCAGTGCTGGGGCTGGATGTTTCCTGGGAGTACTAAACCTGATGCTAATATAGGGCTGTTCTATATGACAGCTATAAAACTGCTTAAGCGTACCAGGCAGGAGGCCAGCAGGGCTTTTTGTGGCTATCAGGGCTTGGCTAAAGGTCCCGTGCAACAAGGCAGGAGGAAGCAGGGCCCTAGGCAGGGATTCAGCTTTCCCTCACCTCCTTTACAAGGCTGGAAAACCCCCTGAGGCTGGAAAAATCCACATAGCAGAGGCTGTGCAGCAAAGCCTTTGCATCCGTACCCAGATCTCCTGCGGCTGGAGAGATTATCCATCTCTGTGCCCTGCCTGTGGGGCCCCCAAGGCAGCTCTGCAGCATCACCCACATGGCATACACCACACCACCTCTCCCCCTGCATCCCAGCCATGGCCAGCAGCTGCAGGAATACCCAGAATTTCTCCAGGCTCGGTGGGTTTACTGTCACATGCAGCAGCAGCATTGACACCAGCCTGGCTTTTCAGTCTGCCCTCCACTGCAGAGCTGCCTACCTGCCCTCTCCACACGGATATCCCTGGGGCTGCACGTGTCCCCTGGCAGCTGCCTGCCCGCAGCAAAGCCTCCTGTTTGCAAATCACACCCAAGATACACGAGGAATGCCAGCAATGTTTGCCAACCGTTACCGATATTAAAACTAGCAGCAGAACTGGTCTGACCCACCTGTCAGCTGGGGATAGATAAGCAGAGGGTGTAATAATAACACACATTAATCACGTTTTAATCTGCAGTTTTCCACCAATAGGTGGCACCAGCAATTTTTGGATGTGCTACAACATGGTACATCTGTTCCCTTGCCACGAGGCATCCAGCCCATGGTGGGGCAGGGAAGATGGATGGACCATCTATTGCCACAGCAGCACCCAGCCCCTCTCTTTTTCCTTTGAGGAGGGAAAGGTTAAAACTCCCACAAGCCCATTTTTCCTTCCCCAAGCAAACTTATTTCCAGGAATAAATCTAACTTGAATGAATCTTCCAGGGAGTGTGAGTCTGGAAGCTGTCTGCAAATAGATCAGAAAAAAATAGCTTGAAATGGAAGGACAGACTAAGCCTCTGTAGGACACACAGCAAGAACACAATTTAACACAGCAAACCCAAAACTTCTTGTAACTGAGGCTGGCCACTCGTGTGAGAACATCAAAATCACAGTCTAACACAGTTTAAATATATCGTAGAAATATTTTACCTTGACTAGAGCATCCTACAGAGGAAAACATCACACCACACATGTGCCCAAGACACACATGCTCGGTCTCTGTACACACAATAAAGGAGAAGCAACCCCAGCCAGGTCCAGCTGAACCTGTGGCCGGCACAACTTTGCAGGGAAAACTCCCCAGAGCCAAGGCAAGGCTGGAAACCGCCTGAGAAGCGAAGTCCTGTCAGCTGTACCACACCACTACAGGTGCACAGCATCCAACCACTTCAGCTTGCAACTCCACGCAGCTGAATTCAGCCCGTATAAATTATTAAAGAGTCTGCAGAACATTACACAGTTCATGTAGTTAATGATTATAGTTCAGTGTCTAGGTCAGATATAATTAGATGTTACATTAAAATAGCTTCACAGAGCCATTTATTCTGATTTAATTACTTAAAATGATAATATAATGAGCAGTGCTTTCAAAGAAAAAAGAAATCTTTTAATGAGCTCATTTTAAGTTAATATACGGCAAATTAATCATTTAACAAAATGTGGTGAAAAGACAAGTTCATATTTCAAAATATGTTGTGCCTTTGTCAAAGGGGCTTGTTTATTACCATGCTGGGTAAGACACAAAAATGGATGGCTCTTGAAACAACATCACATCCCACTGCACATCTGGAACATCTTTAAACCATATTTTCTTCCTTCCCCAGATATACCTGCTACGCCAGAGCCCTTTGAAATACAACCTGAGCAACAGATTTATGACCATCAAACTGTGTCTTTATTCCAATGAGAAGCAGAGCCACAGCCGTGCAGAGCAGTCACCCGAGGAGGTGAGCTCCTGATGAAGGGTTAATCGTGGCTTGGTTCATTAATCATTCATTTGCTGGCTCAGAAAATTAGCTTTCACTTGTTTGTTTGCTCAAGAAGCGATAAGCCCATTCCCTCGCTAGTTCATCTATTTTCTTCCCTTTGCATTGTTTTAGAGATTTTAATCCTTTCCAATTTTTGTAATCAGTCATTTTGGTCTTTTAGCAGGAGCGTTTCCAAGCGTGCAGCAATTACTGGAGAGAAAGCAGGCAGCTCTCTGCAGGGAAGGAGCAGGCTCTGGTTCACAACCCTGCCAGCAACCGCAGCCCTCCTCTTGTCCCACAGGGCACCTCCCACAGCCCCCGAGCAAAGGTGTCCCCACCGCCAGAGCCAGCCCATTTCTCTGCAAACAGGGCTCCCTGCATTCCGCAGGCATTTAAATAAACATTTATACAGGGGCTAAGAGCAAGGCAAGACATACTGAGTGGTTTGCAGGTCGTGTCCCAGCCACCACCATTCACCTCTTCTGTCCTAACCTGGAACTGCAGCCTCACTAAGCCAGAAAGGAAAACCTGGAGATATTTGTGGAGGAGGTAATGGGGGGTCCTACACCCAAGGCTGATTTCTTTCTCACAACACAAACCTGTCCCAATAAAAGGTTTTCAAACATTTCCATAGCATCACCTGCAAAACACGCGGTCTTCCAGCCCAGGCATCACTTGGATACCTCGGTGAGGGAGTGGAGACTGACTGTCACACGGCAACTGCACTCCTCCCACCAGGAACATAAATAATTTGGGGCTACACATTTCCTCCTCAGCGCATTGCCTCTGTTCCCAATTAGGCGAAGCCGGCGGCTCTCAGCTGCCGCGCTTCCTCAGCAGCGGATCCGGGAGCGGGAGCGTGGTGCTATGACAACACCGTGGGTGCCATCCATCTCACAGGTGGCACAGGCAGCCTTCGGTGCACCCACCCGTGACCTCCCCGGCCCCTCCCTCCCAATTACTGGGGCTTAGGTAGGCTGCATCTGGGATATCGCTCTCCTTTTCTGCTGTTTTTCTCCTTTTTTAAATCTTTTTTCACAGCCCAACCCACCCAGGTTCGCAGCAGCAAAGCCCCCCTGGCCGGGTGCCCACATTTGCTTGTGGCAGTGGACCAAAGCAGGATGTGTGCAGCCCAGCGTGGCCTCAAACTCCACTCGCTGCTGCTTCCCCTTTTCTAGTCCGAAACCCGGGTTTTGAAGAAAAACACATCTCTGAGCCGCAAGGCCCCAGCGTGAGGCTCGTGTCACACAGTCATTAATAAGGCTTTCCAGACAAATCTGACTGGAGAGATAATAGGCTTAAACAATTAGAAAAAGAAAAAAAAATTTTTAAAAATGTCTGTGATGGAGTATTTTCTCGTCCTATTCGCTGTAATTATTTTCTACAATGTAGATCATTATATACGATGCAGGCAGCAGTGTTCCAGAGCTAATCAGGCCATATGTTTCCACATTTTGAAAAGAAAACTAATTAAAAAGAAATGAAAAATGGAAAAAAAAGAGAAGGTTTGTAAAGAGGACTGGTAGGTTTGGGTCGGAGAGGAGCGGTGAAGGAATCTTTCAGGAATGTATACATTCACTCCGCTCGGCTCTGCGTTTTGTTTTCAGAATTGTTTCTGGCAGGAACCTAAAGAAAAATATGAACCAGATGTACAAGGAAATAGTTTCTTCATCAGAATGAGAAGAATAGCTCTCTGTCTGCCAACAGGCTTGGAGCCTTTACGTTTTACCAAGGTGATGTTAAAAATACCCTTCAATGGTGGGTTCTCCTTCAGCAGCACCAGGGGCAAATGGGACACAGGGAGAGCATCCCTGGGAACAGGGATGCCCCAGGAGAGCATCTGCAACTCCCCAGGACAGCACCTGCCCCTCCCAGGTGCCCTCAGGTCTGGAGTGAGTGGTGGCACATCCCAGTGCCAGCAGAGACCCCGCGGCCCCAGCAGTGCTGGGCGGGCAGCCAGGGCTGGGCAGGGCACCTGGCAGGCGGCGGCTGCTGCTGTGTTTGGGTTTCTCCAACTGCTCCCAAGGATTTGCCGTGCCAGGGGCTCAATCCTGAGCCAGGGCCTCATGGCACTGGGGGCTGCACGGGTCTCAGCTTTCCGTAAGGGTTTAGGGAACGACTGGCTGGGATGGGGAAGAGCAGATTTGAAAGTCTCCTCCAAGAGCAGCCCTTGGCAGCAGGGAGGTGGGAAGAGCCCAGGAGCACCCTGTCTGGCCCTTGGCAGAAGGGATGGGGGTCCAATGGATTTCTCATTCATTGCCCCCTCTCTTTCATTTGCCAGGTAAAGCAAACCCTCTCCAACTTCTCCTTTCTCCTCTGCTCCAAGGCTGCCAGCACAGGACCTGGGCTGATGGCTGATGCCCCAGCCCTGGGCTGGCCCTGCAGGGTGAACCCTCCACGCCCACCTCCCCTGGGCATCTGCACCTCATGTGGTGGAAACATGAGCAGCATCTCTGCTGACACAGATCCTTCCCCAGCCATGCTGGAAAGCACGGGAAAGGTCCCAGAAACGGGTCAGCAGCTTCATCACAGCATCTTAGAGGAGGTGTGAGAAGGGCAGGGACTGAGATCAAGCGCTGGGGAGAAGAAATAGTAACAAATTATTCCCTCTGCTCCGAATTACTGACTCATGACGAAACTAGCCACAGGCAAGAGGGCAGGTCCTGAATGCTGAAGTGCTTGCATGCCTCATCCTGGGGCTGTGGCCATGCCTGAAGCTCTGCTCCACTCTTGGGGTCTTCTGTGTCCCTGGGGCACCGTGGGGTCCTGCTGGGAGAAGGAGGATGCACCACAGCAGGTGACCTTCCTTCAGACACGCTGGGGCTCCACACTGTCACCTGTGGGTGCTGCAGGGGCACAGCCACCCCTCCAACCCAGCAGGGCTCCCACGGGATCCCCAGTGACTCCAGTGAGGTCGGTGACTTCAGAAGGGAGCTCAGCTGGAAATTAAATACGACAGGAAGAGAGCAAGAGAGAGCAACCAGGGAACTTTAATCTAATTAAATACACCTCGAGGCTTAAAGTAATTTTGCCAGGAGGAGCCTTTTTCTTGCCTTTAACCTTGCTCCAGCCTCCCTGCACCAGGAACAGGCTTCACAAGGACTTGTCCTTCTCTGCTTCGGGCAGGTCAGAAATATCTCTGAATCCTCCTGCGTGCTGGATTTGAAATGGGGTGGGGAAAAAGTGCACTGATCTACTGAAACCAGCTTATTTTGAGGGAACCACGTCAGCTTTGATGAACAGGATTTCTGACGAGGATCTCCAGCAGCAGTAGCAGGCGGTGGCTCTTCCGTAGGCGTTTGTTGTCCACAGTAGATGAATTTCTGTCTCTCAACAGTTTTTAATTCCAGTAGAAAAAGTTTTCCAGGGTTTTGTAATTAAAGGTAAGGAAACACAAGGCCTCACTACAGTAGTATTACCGGATCTTTGTTTTCTGGCCAGCACTACTTTAAAACAAACAAATGCTGCAAGCTCTGGACTTGGCTCAGCAAATTGGCTTAGTCCTCACAGGCACTAGCTAATACAAAGAGCAAGAAGTTCAATTTTTCTGCACTGCAAAAAAGCAGTTTCATCTGTTTGAAAGCCAGAAGCATCAGCTTCCCAGGTCTATCACAACTCCCCATAAATTAAAAAAGCTCAGTTGTATTTCACAAAGCATCTAAAGCAGCTGAGATTTCACATGGGACACCCGGGGGAGAAGTTTAACAGCGCATGTTTCATGGTGATTGGCAAATTATCAGGTCATTGCTCCAACTTCCACAAACATCAGCAGCCAAAAGCAATAAAAATACAGGTTTTGGTCTCAGGAGCCTTCAAACTATTTTCCAGAGTTGGACTGCATGACAAGATGCTCACTACGACACTGCAGAAGCACTGAGCTGCTTAATTAGAATAACACAGATGCAGTTCAGTTTTTAAGTCAATCAGAACAATAAACATAGGACCAACAGATTTTCACAAGAATTAATCAGACATTTTCCTGGGTTTGTGTTTTAAATGCAATTTTTCTGTTTTGTCAGTAAGTAACCCTGAGGAACCACATTTCTTCTTCGGCCAAGGGGCATCGCTATGGGTGGCCACTCTTCAGCTTACCTGGAGTTTGTCTCATTCAATGGTCTCAGCACTCAGGAAAAGCTCCCACACACATTTCTTCCAGCTCTCCCATCTGACAGGCGAGCCAGCATACACACGGGGCAGATATCTCCAACCTCAACACTTCCCTGACAACGATATCAAGAAAAAAACTCCAGGGGTTTTGTTAATAGAGAGGAACTTCAAACATCCTTTATTCCCGGATTTAAGCGGGCTGTAATCCTACAGGGTTGATTTTTCTCTCACTCGTGAGAACAGATACCAACGAGTTGTTTCCTGAAACACTCACAACTGCTACTGATGCTGGGTTTTTTAACCTTGCTTGAAAAACTTTGAGTTCTTCAGAGCAACCAAGAGCCAGACACTCCCTCTCCTTTCTCCCCCAGCTTTGGGAAGGCTGCTGCCTGCACTGGAGGCAGTGAGGCACAAGCCTGCATTGTGTTTTTCCCAAAAGGCACAGCTGGCTGCAGCCCATCTGCTAGAGGAGGCTCCAGATGCAGGCAGAGCATCCTCCTCTCCCTGCTCGGTGGTTTGTACCCTCTCTCTGGCTCTGCCCTGCCTGCTCCTGCCCTGCCGCCGTGCTCTCCCGGGGCTGAGCAGCGCTGCCAAGGGGATAAGGGGCTGCAATTAGGCGCTGCAATTCCCCGCTCGTGTGGGCTGGCAGAAAATTACTGCTCAGCCGGAGAGGAAAATAACATCTTATTTACCGTCTCTCCTGAGACTCGTCTGAGGGCTGAGCGAGTGCTGACTCACAGGCTGCGGAGAGGTGCCGAAATACAAACCCCAACCGTGAGCTGTGAGCTGTGAGCTCTCCTCAGCGCCGGCACAGCCCCACACCAGTACCTGCACCTGTACTGGCACCGGTACCCGCACCGGCCCTCCCGGCTGTGCCCATGGACCAGGAATGGGACCTCCCGCCTCCAGCCACCTCAGGCAGCCGAGGGCAGTTTGTGGCTGTCCCTCCACAGGCAGCAGGAGTGGGGCTGGCACAGCAAACACCCTCAAGGAGTCGGGGCGAGTGGCCAGGGGTGGCAGGGACAGGCAAGGGGCCATCACACGCTGCCACCCCACAGAGCTGCCAAGAGAGCCAGGAGTTTTAAAAAAGGACCCTGCCTCCCCATTTCACTTTCCTGCTGAAAACATCTGGTCTGCTTGGCACCTATGGCTGCAGCAAATATAGCAGAGCATCTTGCTCACGGGCACGGTGCCACCGCGACAGATGGGTACGAGCACAGGCAGCCAAGAGACCTTGTATCAGCATCAAGTGTGTTTGCTAAGGGCAGGATTCGCAGCCAGAAATGTCAAAATGGCTGAGTTTCCGTGCCTGTAGATACCGGGGAGGCGAGACTGTGCTAAACCAGCTCTGGGCAGGATTAGCTCTGGAATGGTTGGGGGAAGCTCATTTCTGCAGCTACAGAGCATAAGTTTCTGGTCGCGTGGAGCTGGATTAACTTCTGGCTTGGGGATGCTCCCGCTGCCTCATCCCGTTTCCAGGCGAGAGAGCCCACAGATTGCCCTGGAGCTGGCGGGACACCAGCAAGGCGAGAAAGCCACAATCCCACAGCCGGGAGGGCCACGGGCAACAAATTTGTCTTTGCAAAATGGGTTAAGAGACCTGCTCTCAATTAACCCCAGGTCAGCTCGGCAGGCACAGGGAGGTGCCAGCACGTCCCCGCTGCTCACACCCTCGCAGCCCCGGGCAAAGCTGCGCCTGGCTTCGGCGGGCCGACCGCTGCCTTCATTTTCCGTCAGGGAAAGAGCAAAGGACTAATTGCACTAATTAGCGTTGCCCTCATTTCACAGCAATTTCAGGAGCTCGGCAGAGCGCTGAGCCCCGTGGCGGCTCGGGAAGAGGAGAGGGAATGAGGAGGAGCAGATGTGCAGCAGGAAAGGTGTGGGGTGGGCTGTTCCTGGTCACTCCGGGTGGCACGTGTCCCTGGAGCGGCCACCGGGACGCGGCCACCACAGCGCCAGCGGCGGGACCGCGGCTGAGCATCCCGCATCCTGCATCCCGCATCCCGCATCCTGCATCCCGCATCCCGCATCCCGCATCCCGCATCCCGCAGCCTCTGTAAGGGGCACTCGCCAGCCCCCGGGACCGGTCCCCCAGCGGGATCGGGAGGGGAATGCAGCAGTGCGGGGGCACAGGGAGAGAGCTGCCCGTGCCACGCTCCCCGCTGTGCACAGCCTGCCCTCAGGAGCCCTCGCTGACAAGTGATTGACTCGGCCATTGTGGTCCTGCCTGATCACACAAACCAACACGCTCCGCATAAAAGTCTCGGCTTTCTGATCCCGAAGACGCTTCCTGTGGGAAAACGTGGTTGGTTGCTTGAAGGGGGGACAGTGAGGCATGGGACGAGCTATTCAGAGAGGGTGGAGGGAAAATGAGCAGCAGGGCAGGGATGTTTTTTTTCTCCCACACGGTTACAGCCTGCCTCGCTCTTTCCTCAGCCGGTGCTTTAAGAAAAAAGTGATGCAACACACACCCGGAATGGGAAAGGAAGGAGAATTGGCAGGAACCAACACGTCTGCACTTGTTTCAAATTTTTATATTTATTAAAATACTCTGGAAGTCTCTTGCATTCCAGCAGCCTTTGGAACAGCACTGAAATGAGTTACATACTGGGGAACGCTTGATTTCCAGCAGCTCCAGACAAACACATCTCCTGAAGGGACCAGTAAGGATGGGCACGGGAGTGACTTATCTGTGCTTAACCCCATCTGTGAAATGTTCATATTCTCCAGTCTGAGCCCTTCTGGCAGAGGCAGGAGTCAGCAGCAAGCTGGCCTCAAGTCTAACCATGAGGGTGCTTGGATTGAGGTGTTTACAGAAACATCCGGCACCTCCAGTAGCTCTGACAACGTCCAGCAAACAGCTGATCTAAGAAGGATCACAAAGAAAGCAATTAAATACTGAAATGCCACTAAAAAGACAAGAGATGGAGACAGCTGGCAGTGCCCTGACCCTCTCTGCTGGTGCCAAGAAACAGCCCAGACCACAGCACACTCTGGTGAAGAAGGCAAATGCTGCCCAGACAGCCCAGTTTTGTGAAAAAAAGAAGCTTAACTAGCTTCCAAATCTGCCTCTGATCCCCTGAACGGGACACCAGGGAGGCACAGGAGAGATATTCCATAGATCAGGAGCAAACTCACCGCCCAGTACCAGCATTTAGCTCTTGTGGTTCCTTCCCCACAGTGATGCTCATCCTCACTGCCAGGGCACAGGCTGCTCCCTTCACCCCCAGAGCACCAGAGCCTCAGACCTCCAAAATATGGGGATGTTTTTGCCTGCAGCAGCTTGGAATCCACCCAGTGCAGCAGCCGGAGGCACGGATTGCTGCCAGGTGGAGCGGGCAGAGCCAAGGCTGGCACGGGGAAATCGGCTGTGGGCACTGCCAGCAGCAGCACAAGGGGCTGGGACCTGCAGACGGCTCTTTTCACTGGTGCCAAACGGGATCAGGGCGTGGCTGAGGAAATCAGCTCGGGATCAAAGCAATGTACTGATGTGAAACCCACCGGAAAAGTGACCCCCCACCCCCTTCCAAAAAAAGTTATTTTGGAAGAAATCCCAAGTGGATCCAAGGGAAGGAGGGAAGGCACAAGTGAGAAAAAGGACAGAAAGAAGCAGGAGCTCTCCTAGGCAGCTGAGAAGGAAAGAATGGAGAGAGGGTGAAGTCTGTGCAAATACTGGAGGAGGAAGGAATATTTTGCACAGACCCAGGTAAGACTATCCTTACCTGAGCCACACAGTTCCTCAAGACCCTCAGATTTGTCACAGTCACATTTTAAAATCTGGAATTCCACCTGGAATGCAAATTCAATGCTGATTTTAAAAGTGCATGGCAGCTTTGGGGGCACAAGAGCAAACAAAAGACCCGCATGCAGGTACAAGGGGAAATGCACATTTTGCCTTTCATTTTGGGGAAAAAACACAGATCTGCGGGTCCAGATAACTGAATTCCTTAAATACACACAGCTGGTTTATACACACCCTGCAGCTCCAGCTGACTGACAAAACTCACTGTGAATATCTTGAAGTGTCATAAAATATAGGAGGTGTGTATCTGATAACCATGTCCTACAACGAGGACATCCTACAACACAGACATCGTTTATCCCCCTGCAATTACCTTCACGTGGCTCCATCTTATTCAGCAGCCCTGTGGTCTCCAGACTTTGGAGATTTACCTCTTTACACTTACTTTTTTCCTTTTTTTTTTTCAGTTATGAATATTACAGCTTCTGAGATGAAAAGAGACTGGGAAGAAAGAGAACTCTTTACCTGTGAAGAACGAACAAGAGAAATAGGAGGACACAAAAAAACCCCAGAGTTTCTCCACGTATTTTCTTTGCATCCTTTGTATTCCCCAAGCTGCAATGAACATGGTAAAACACAAAACCCTGGTCCAGGACATAGTTCCACAAGGCATCAAAATAAGTCTGTGGTGCTCGTGGACCCAACAAATTAAGAGCATCCAGCAAAGACCTAGAATTTATTGTTGGTTACCAGAACAGACCCAAACATGCTGCTGTTAAAAAATCGAGGAGAGGCCTGGAAGTGGCAATAATTGCCCCAGCTTAGTGGAGAAGGAATCTAACTCAGCTTCCTTCTGGAGCTAATAATTAGAAGGACTTGTGAGGCCTGAGGGGGTATTAGGTTGTTTACAATTCGGCCTTTACCAGATGAATTAAGGTCTATCTGAATCCAGCAGAGATTTTCCAGGAGGGGCTTGTGTCCTGCTGGGCAGGTTCTCTGTGCTGTTCATGGCAGCAGGAGTGGTCCCTTGGACTGAGACAGAAAATGGCTTTAAAAGGATAAAAAATGGAAAACAGGCTGAATTAGCCCAAGAAAAAGATCAATATCTATGCACAGCACCTGAAGCTGGTACCAAAGCTCTGCCTGCAGAAAAAGAAGGAGACTGGAGCACTGTTCCTGTGTGTGCAATGGGACTCCGCCGTGGATGGAATAATGACAGTGCCTCCAGTCAGCTAACAGCCTTTCTGGGAAAGAGGCAGAGGTGAAAACTGCATTGCCTGTTTTAATTCTTTCCTCCCAGTTCTGGAGCTTTGTACTGTTTTGTCCTAAATGACACAATATGGGACTTTGATCAGATGGGCCCTAGGTGAGCTCTTCCCCGAAGATGACAGTTAATGCCATCTGAAGGGCTGCCCAAAAAGGCTCCTTTGGAAAAGCTCTTTCTCCAGCTAACCTCTCCTCCAATTTAGTACTTTACATCTGAAATTTTGAAGCCAATTTTCTTTTTACTGGCGCTTTAATGAAAGGAGCAAATTATTTATAATGGCAGTTGTTACTCTGGGAAGAGGCAAGTGAAGCTCTTAGGACTTTTGCCCTAGACCTCATGTCACTTTTTTGCTCTGTTTGAGCAGCAGAGACACATTTTTTACTCCAGTGGCTCATTTATTCCACACAAATTAGCACAAAGATTTATGAGAGGAATAGAGACTGGGGGGTCACCTTGGTGAGCAGGAGGCATGTGGGAGGGTCTCACACAGCTCTGGATGGTCTACAAATGGCCCTCGAGAGCAGGCACCACTGGCCCACATCCCAGTGGGTTCTGCCTTCTTGTTATCACACAGCGCTGCTGTAATTCTGCCTCGTTCCCTGGCACCAGACACTTTCTGGTCCTGCTCCATCCTACAGTCCCGCTGCCCAACACCGGTGAGGGCCTCTGCAGCTCTGGCCCCCAGGCTGACCAAAATGTCTCATTTAATCCATTAGCAGCTTCTAAAACTGATGTATTTGGGGGCATGAGCTGCTGAGAGCAGCAGAACACCCATTGCCCGTGCTTGGGGAGGTGATGAATGCTCCTCGGTTCACCCCAGGGAAGTGCCTGAGCCTCTGGAGGGGTATGGTGAGCCTGCAAACATTTCAGCTGCTGTGAAAAGTTGGATTATTATTTTAATTAGCTCTGTCCAAGCACTGTCTGGGTCCCGAGCATGCATTTTCTCTCTCAATCATCACACGAAGAAGCACAAGCCCCTTTGTGAAAAATGCGCAGTAAAGGAACCCAAACCCACAAGTTTTTAAACTTCTGACTTTCATAACAATCTGTTTATTTTATTAGCTGCGAACTGACAGTAGGGTGAATGTTGTCTGAGTCAGCTTACATATATAGGTGAAAAAATCCCCTGTGACTTAGGAAAGGGGTCTGGGAAGGGAGAGGCAGGGAGGTGGGAAACGACTTATTGCTTTGCAATAAAGCTTTTAAAGAAAAGAGAAAGGGGTGGGGAGAGAAGGAAAGAAAAGAGCAGCAGGAGGCCATCTAACAAAGCAGATTCTGCCCAAATTGCCAGTGAGAGGCCCACAAGTCAGTGGGGGCTCACGATGGGGGAAAAAACTCCAGCAGCCCCGAGGACATTGTGAGGTGAAGAAAGTGCTTTGCAAAGTGGGAACAGCCTGCCCTGTCGCTGGGGTTCTGTCTTTGTTTTCTCAGCCCTGCAAATCACTATCTGGACGGTATTTTGTGAAGGCAGCCCTTGCCTGGTGGGATGGGCAGCTCCCTGTAGCCGGTGTCCTGCATCATCTTCATCCACTTCTGCTCCAAAATAATTTCAGGGCAGCTGCACTCACAGTTGCCCTCCACGGATTTCCCTTTGGACCAGAGGATATCAAAAATATCTTCATGGCAGAGACAACACCTTGTCTGAATGCCACACCCATATTAGTAAAAAGACTTCGACTAAGCCAACAAGCAAATGCTTCTTGAAAAATCCCCCCAGTTGCTCCTTGCTCAGCGCAAGCCAGCGGGATGCCCCAAAGCTCACTCTGCAAGCTGCTGCGTCCTCCGTGCGTGTGAGAGCGCACGGCCGTCGCTCTGACACACCTGTGTTAGAAATACAACGTGTCACTTTTTGGAGCAGGGCCTCACTTCACCAGCCAGTCAAATGGGCAGGAAATCTGCCCCACAGACTCCCCATTTCTTGCTGGTGGAAGGAAATCCCTGTGACTCGATGCTGAGTGCTTCGGATCTGTCGGAAGCCGCATCTCCCACAAAAGAGCCCCCAGCCAGCACCAGCCTGTGCAGGACAACGCTGCGAGGGGAGACTTTGAAGTCATGGCCTTTCTTCTCTTTCAAGGAGCGATTTATAGAGGCACTTGCTGCCGTGAGATTGATGGACAAAAGGGCTGGATCAGCTACTGTATAGTCAGCGGTGAAAGCCTGGATCCATCAAGGTCAGTGGCGAAATTCCCATTGACTTCAATGAGGGCAGGAATTCCACCCTGCTCTCTGCTTCGCCGGGTGCACTTTCACATGGAAACCTTGTGTCACAGCCAGACAGATGTTAAATTCAGCTTTTCCTTCAGCACGCACACCACGGGGACCCACTGAACAAGGCGCTTCAAAGAACCCAGGCTCGGAGTCTGCACACACGTGTGCACACACAAACGCACACGCCCTCTCACAAAGGGTTTGATATCCTGCAGAGTTGCAGGAAAAACACAGTTTGTGAAAGGAAAGCAGCAAACATTACCCCAGGCTTGGGCAGCAGTGACCTGCCTTCCTGCCAATGAGCTCCATAGCTTTTATGTTTTGGCTTGCTCTGGTGATTAATAAAACATTTGGTATTTGATGGGATTTATCAACCTCTCTGTCCAGGAGAGCACACATCTCCCAGGGAAGAACAGCAGCATCCTCAGGTACACAGCTGCTGCTCAGGACTTTGTGCAAGCACTGTGCACACACTGCTGAAAGAGAATCACCCTCATGTTTGATGTCATTGATAAGAAATATTGAGATACCAGAGGCTGACGCAAAGCTAAACCAGGTGAAGTCTGAAGGAGCTGCTGTGGGTACCAGAGGCAGCCTGGTTCCAGTACAGACACAGCTCAGCCCAGGTTGGCACAGCAGGACAGTGCCTGTCACCCAGCCCTGGGAGCCATCCCCACTCCAAGGACCAAACAGCAAAATCCCAAGTTCACAGAGACTTTGCTGGAGAAATACCTGCTCGAACCACTCTCCGCCTGCACTTTTTTACTGACCATATGGCATCCAGCTACACTCCCCCCATGCAAGCACTCCTCAGCCCCACACTTATCTGCATCCCAGCCTGTGCTTCGTAGGCATTTTTAAGATCACTCACGAAGAAACATCTCACACGTGTGCTTCAGCATCATCGTGTGTCAGAAGCTCAAGGTCCACCCATGCGCTTCCGCCTTCCCCCGTGCTTTTCGTGCATTTTGCCGAGTAAGCGGTTTTGGACTTCAGTTCTCCTTCACAAACACTTCTTTATGAGCTAATGGTGATGCTTGGGAGAGATGCAGTCAGACAGCATGGGAAAGCGGAATTTTCTGCTTCCAGAGGAGATAGCACGTTCCCCAGCAGCAGGCCTGCTCACGGGGTAATTGCCACAGAAAAACCTCCGGGACATACGGGCAGAGCAGGGAGCACTTTTTTCTCTCATTGTCCCATTAAGCCTGTGATGAGGAAGGAGGCAACTCTCCTTCACCATTCCCACTCTCTGAGCCATCCTGCACGGATAGAAACCTCGCGTTCAGGTCTTGCAGGACACCCAGAGTAGCTTCAGTTCCCTGAGGGTGGGGAGGAGGGGAGAGGGAGGGAAGAAGACAGTGAAGAAGCAGCCTGTTAGATTTGATAGACACACTGGACTTCCAGGACCCCTCAAGCTGGACCCTGCAGCAGTCCACTGTTTTTCTGGTCCTGTTGCAGGGCATCCTTGGCACTCCAGGAACAGACCAAGCTCTTCCCGCTGGCAGAAAAGCCCATCCCAGAGGATGGAGAGACTTTGAAAATTAACTTACAGGCACTGAAGTTTCTGAGCATCTATTGCAGGGCTAAATCTAATGAGGGGGCTGGGTAAGACTCACTGGCTGTGGCTTTCCAGACAGGCCTTCATCAAAGGCACAGCCTGTAAAAGGGAAAGGTCTGGGCAGACAGTCTTGCTAGGCCTGGAATAAAGCACACTCCAGCCAGATTTGGGTTCAAATTACATTTTCTAATGTACCACCAGAGATTTTGGCTCTCTTGTTATTGTGCGAAAGGATTTGTAATGGAATGGAGATTTAATCTATTATTGATTATTGCATTATTAAAAAAAATAAAAATAAAGTCAGTCTCTTTGAAGGACAAAGTAATATATTTTAAAAAACCCTGAAGTTCCATAGTAACTCTTAAAAGTCTCTACTGCTCTTCCCTTTCCCCAAAACAAATCTTATTACCAGAGGCAAAGTTTTACTCTTGTGCTGTTTTATATCCCATAGTTTTATCCTGTAGCTGTCCACTCCAGCCCCAGCATCACCTACTTTATCTCCCCTTGTCACCTGCCAGCTTTTCCCTCCCCTTGCATCTGCCTGGGGCCACATCTTTCTGCTCCTCCAGGAGACTCCATCTTCAGTCACCACCTGAGGTTCCTTTTACTCTATTTTCCATCCAAAAAAACCCCCAACCTGAAACATACATACGTAGAAAAATAACTCTGTACTTTGGCCATGAACTATCAGATGGAACGCTCTAGTTTGGAGACATTTAAAATTCTTTGGGGAAATTATTTTATGTCCCATAACTTGGTGTTACATGACACGGTTTAGTACTCTAGAACTGTGAAAAGGTGAAGACAAGAGGTTGGAATACCAAACCAAGCCAACTCTGATGCAGTTTTGGAGGCAGGGAGAGGGATGAAAAGGCGGTGTGAAAGCCAGAGAGAATCTACCCTCAAAAGAACGTGGAAGGGGGCAGCATCCCAGCTCGGAGGGTGCTCCAAAACCAGGCTGCCAGAGCCCTGTTCTGCACCAGGTGTGGACAAGGGTCGGGTCTGCCTGGCCACGTGGGGCCAGGGATGCTCAGGCAGCTCAGCCCCGTGCTCCCCCACCAGCCAGGCTCTGTGCTGCTCACATCATGGAATGAACTTTCACAAGCAACCCGATGTTAAACCCAGGGGTTTTTGGTAAGATGTGTATAGTGGGGTTCGTGTCATAAAAAAAATACACAGAGCATATAACACAATCAAGCCAACACTGTTGGAACCTCACCTTTTGGTATCCTTTGTATTTCGTTATTGTAACTGCAAATCTAAGTCTACTTGAAAAATCTAAGTGCTGCTTTAACAGGGGTTTTATTTTGCATCTTGTACAATTAAGCCTCTCAAGAGTGGTTTGGGATAAGAGTACATTGGAGATCAAAGTCGTGCAGCTACATTTTCCCTCATCACCTGAGGACCACGAACAAAACTATGCAGATCACAGAAACCTCATTTAAGGTGAAAAATCCTGCTAGTTATAATCTGTAGATTCTTAACAGATGTTGTGCTGGAGCCAGCAGCTCCACGCTATGGCATCTGTTGTGGAAGAACAGTATTTAGTCATAAGGCATTTCTTTCATAGCACATTAAGGTGCTTCAACCCTGAGGAAAAAAATAAATAATTTAATTTATAATACTTTTAAAAGCAACCTTGGACCTGGAGCTGTTAAGACTGGGCTTGTCACAAAGGCAGCCAACTACAGGGCTGTCAAACACCTTCCTGCCTCCCTGTGGGCTGAGAAACCCAGTGCTGGCTGGGGGAGCCGGAATGGGAATGCTGTGAGTCACAGCAATCACGTCACCTCCCTCTGGCCACACAGCCAGAGCCAGAGCAGAGGGATGTCCGGAGGAGCGAGCCAGAGCAGGGACAGGCAGGAACTCAGGCACAGCTCTCAGAAGCTGCTGCTCGTGCATCCCAGTGTGCCAGCTGTGACTGAGCTCTGGCTGCAGCTCCTGCAAATGCTGGAGAGGAGCACCAGAGATGCCCGTGGTTGCAAAAAAGCAATTGGTTCAAAGATGTTGATTAAAAAAACCCACAATAATTTAACTCAGTAGGTTTCTGGCCAGCTGTGAGAAGGGACACGTTTCAGCCCTTCTGTCAGCTGGAGAAAACTTAAAACACATCAGAATTAGCATTTTTGTGATGGGGCTGTGCTTTGCCAGTCACTCCAGGCAACGCAGAGCCTTTAGAAATGAAGAAAGTCCCAAATGCTGCAAATGGAAGAAGAATACTCATGAGAAGCACATCCTTAGCTCTGAATCACAGCGTGCTGGAGCTGGGCATCCCCGAAATCCTTCCTTATGGATGCACAGACAGCAGCAGTGCCTGTACCACCTGTCAGTGCCTGCACCCTTGCTCGTTCCCTCTTGCTCTGTGTGGCCCAGCCCTCCAGGTGGACCTTGGACCTTCCTTCCAGCAGAATTCCCAAGGCTCCCTCCCTGCAGAGCCACGCTTCATCCTGCAGGAACAGCACTGAAACACAGAGCCCTCGCTGCGCTCCGTGCCCGATAAACAGCACTCACTTTTAAGATCTCATAAATCACAATGTCAGGCAGCTTTTATGGTCTAATTGAACCTGGAGTCCTTCAATAATAAGCCCTTGAGAAGTGGGGGCAAAAAGAATTTCCCAAACCCAAGCTCTGAGGGGGTTTTTACCCTTGCCAAAGACTTCTGCCCCCAAGGCTCTCTTTGCTGAGCACACCCAGCAGAACAGCAACCCCAGGCAGCAGTGATTAAGTGTCAGGTAAATGCATCAGGTAACTGCATGCAGAGGGAACAATGCTCACCATAGCGAGAGAAAAAGTCACCCAAAGGCCAGAGAGATAAAGCAAATCCTGCTCTGGATGTCTTCTCAGTGCTCACGTCTCTGGTTTGTGGAAATGAAACATTGCAGCCTGTTAACTCCCGAAAGCCTGGAGAGGGAGGGGATCTTATCCCTCAGCAGAAAGGGGCTTTACAAAAGGCAGATTACAGGACTATCTGCTGTGAGGTTGAAGTTCTGCCTTGAGGCGTGGTTGAACTAATCAAACTCCAGGGCACCTCTGCCACTCTCTAGTCTGGTGTCATTCCATGAGGGGGAAAATATCCTATCCTCAGCTGACCATGCTCGCCTGTAGCCACAAAGCCGTTCCCAGCCAGGCTTGAAGCAGTGAACTCAGACTACCCACCCCGTCCCTGGGTGAATCAGACACAGGGAGGATTGGTAACAACCAGGGTAACACGACCTCCTCATCTTCTCTTACAGCCAGACCCAGCTTCACCTCCCATCCACCAGAAGTCATCACAGTTATCCAGGAAATTACCTTAATCCCAGATATGCTCATTAAGCTCTTTACTTAGATAAGGAAGATTGAACTCCTTCCCCTTTCACAGACTTTAAATCAGTTCTGGTAGTTCTGTACACTTTTAAGCATAATTAACTTCCATTTTCAAATCACTGACACTGAAGCTCAACAATTCATAGTTGATTGACAGCTACAACAAAATCCAGCAGCAATAACCTCTCAGCACCTTCCAAAGAGATCTCACGAGGTGCTCACCTTGGCAAGGATGGATCCTGGCACAAAGACCACAGTCCTGGATGATCCTGAATTTCTTGCACAGATCAGGATGGGCATCAGTGTAAACTAAAGGACCCCTTCTAAGGCCCTGAAAGAACGTATAGTTAGAGGGAAAAAAAAGGTGGGGGAAGAAGACAAGCTGAATGAACAGAGTATTGTTTGCAAGTGTGTCAGTAAGCAAGCAAGTAAGCAATCAGAGGTGCTAAGTTTAAAATGAACCACACCTTTAAATACTCAAGTGGTTAATTGTTAACTTTTGCTTGAAGCATTCTGTTAATTAGTCCATGAATGGCTTCTTTCATCATCCGTAATAAAGGATTTCTCAATTCCAGCATCTCAGTTATTTGCCTTCATATTGGATCATCTCAGTGCAGACAGAAAAATTTCTTTCTTAAGTTTTTCGCTCTCTTTTTTCCCCCTGCAACATGTAGGATTTTTTAGTCATTCATTGTTCCTTGTCCAGGAGTGAGTACTTAATGGAACAGTGCTGGGAGTTTTAGCCATGAATTTAGGAAATTCAGATTTATGGGGACACTGGTATATGATCATGGATACACAAAGAAGGAAAGGATTTTTTCTGTCATGCGTATACATGTTTGGAGGTAAATTTCTTTAATATTTGACCATTTACCTATGAAAATCAGCAGCATTCCTGCAGGTGGAAAAGCCTGCTGCAGAGATGTACTGAAACTGAGCAGTCCAGAAAGCAAAGGCACGGGAATATGGACAAGTTGGGAAGTGCCACTTGTACCCTGATCATTCTTTCCTTCACATCAGCTCAACACCAGAAGGCAACACAAACATTCAGGCTCTGCAATTAAATCTCTCTCTTAATTCGTCTCCTCCTGAGGAAATGCTTCCCCAGCTGCTAACAGCTGTGTCACAGTGCCGGCGGCTGAGCCAGGCTCCTGCCGGCACCTCGGGATGCTTTACACTGGCTCGTGCTGGATTCCCAAAAATCAGATTCTTCTGTGGATTTTGGTGAAGTCAACGTGCAAGGGAAGCCTCTGGACAGACCTCTCCAAACCCTCCAAGCTCAGGCTGGGAAGGGAAGCTCAGGCCAGCAGGTCTGCTCCCGTTCCAAGGAAACCATCCTCGTAACTTTGCGCACATCGAGGAGCAGTAACATCGATGTCTCTTCTGAGACACACTTAAGGTTGGCGTTGGGCCCAGGGATTTTGCAATTCACTTCTGTTCTGCCTTGAAATATGTTCCCTCAGTAGATATTTACATTATTCTTTTATTCCAGCTTAGGTACAGTCCACAAGGAATACATCCCGCTCTCTCCTTCCTACCATCCCTCCTCTTTCCTGCCCGCTCAGTCCGCACATTACTCAGAGCCCTGGGTAAAAGCTCTTTTCCACGCTAAATATGCATCCAACCACTTAATGAGCTTTGGCCAGCTCGCCAGGAGTTTTGACAGGTCTGTTGAACCGGTGCCAAGGAGAGATGAATGTTTGGCTTGGACCAGCACAATGCTCTGTTTGTCTCATTGTTGCATTGGAAGTGTTAGCAAACTAATGTGACAGGATGGAGACGCATACAACTGAAAAATGACTGAAAATGTAATTCCGTGTCAGCACTGACTCCTGAAGGATTATTTGTCTCCGGTGACTTTCAGGGAACTTTTCTTTACAGGCTCAGCATAAAGACAGGTCTGTGTGCCGGGGGAAAGCGATCAATTAGTTTTAACCCAGATGTAAGGAGCTGCCCTCTGCTCTTGCTTCCTAAGATTTACTGTAACTCAACCAGGCATTCTACCACAATTATTTTTTTACTTATTTTATTTTCCTTTCCAAAAAAAAACCCCCTGTGTATTTGTCTGCTTGCACAGCCCTGTAAGAGCCTAGACTCTGCTCCTCTCCTGGTGTGGAGACAGGCTCCTGCAAAGCCCATAATGGGGACCCTCCAGGTCCACAGTTCAGGAGAGATTCCTGGATGACAGCAAATGATGTTCAACCCCAACCAGAACCATCTCTGCAAGAGCAGAGCTATGGACCATTCACCATGGACCGTTACAGAATTAGGCAGTGTATAAGGAGTGAAGAATGAGCCTTATCTTTCACTTTCCAGCATTTTACTGCGTAGAGAAACCCATGGAGCTGGAGGCCATCTAAACCATTTTGTCCTCTTGGGATCTGACTCCTTCTTCTGGGGTCTTTTTGCTCATTTGTTAGTTTTAGAGCTGATCTTCACTCTTGTCTCTGCAGCACCGTTTTCCCCTTTACATCAGGTGAAGGATTCAGTTTCTAAAAAAGCAGAGTTATAGTCAGCCTCATGTTATTCATTCCCATGAGGAAGGCAGGGTCACCCAGGAGGTATCCAGACGCACCTCCCAGTGTTTGTCCTCTCCAGACAGGGAGGACAGGGTTTCCCAAGCAGCTGTGCTGCAGTGAGTGACGTCCCTGACCATGGCAGGGGCTTGGAACCAGACGGTCTCTAAGGTCCCTTCCAGCCCCAGTCATTTTATGATCCTGATAAACACATATCTATTATTTTTGAGTATTAAAAAGCTTTGTAAATCTGGACCATCGCTGTAGATGACATTGTTCATGTGCAATAAAGGTGGCTACCACCCCCAGAATTATGAACTGTCCGTGTACCCACCCACCTACGGAAATACACGGCTTCACTGGACATTTTATAGTTTGTTTCTTTCACTTTTATAGCCAGCATTGCACTGATAAATATAGCTGTTTAACCAAAGTCAATGTACTGGAGGCAGAAAAGAGATAAACCACGAACATTTGTTTGGATTCCTGCTGCAATAGTGTAAATACTAAAGTTCATTATAAAAATAATGTAAAATAGTCTTCATAGTGTTATGCTGGCTTTGCAAATCCTTTTAATTGTATCTATATTTCCAACTGCTTGGATGTCAGAAAGAGATGAGCTGGTGCTAAACATGTCCACTTTGTTGAGGTTTCGTTCAGCTCTCTGTATCGCCGAAGGATTTTTCAAAACCCTGGGTCTTCTTATCTTGTCAGAGGCTATTATTTTTTTATTCCCATGACAGTTTACTAGAAACAGAAAGTATAAATTTATATTTTACTCCTAGGAAAATTGCTAGGATCCCTGCCTGAAGCTCTTGAAGGGACTGACAGGGTTGCCAGGTTGTGATTTGGAGAATTCCATGTGCAGATGCCCGCAGTTGTGGCCCTCTGGGGACGGTGACTTGGCCAGCACAAAGAGGATCCATTCTCATCCCCCAGAAAGGACTGCAAAGGTGGAAAAGGACTTCATGAAAACTCTTGTTTCCGTTTTGTAAACCCCTGGTCCACTTCTGTGGACCTTTTCCCTGCTCCTCTAATGAAAGCTGGTTCCCAGGAGCTGTGTGCTGCTGCTGGAGCTGGAGCTTTGGAGCACGGGAAAAAGTCCTATTGCGTGAAAAGGACAGTCATGGAAAATTTTAACAGCACTGATTGTTTAGCTTTTCTTCCCTTTTTCAAAATGAAACACTTTTAAAATCAAGCTATTTTTTTCCACTGGCTGCTTTATGAGCACGTTTTTTCACCTGGTTCCAATCTAGAGTTGCAACGCAAAGAGTGAGAGCATCCAGCACACTTCCAGCACAGCAGGGCTCACTTTTCCCGAATTCCCCACCAAACCCTGTGACTTATCATGGAGGAGCGCAGCATAAATATGACTCAACACACGACATAAACCCTCCAAGGCACGGAGCAGCTTGGAGGGGTGGTAGCAAAAGGCCCTCCCTCCAGACTGGTTGTTCAGTGGCTGGAAGGCACTGGAACCTCTTTCTCCCTGCTGGTTTCTTAGTGGATTTAGACCAAAAATGATGGAAATTGGGGTCCAGCCCTGCTGAAGAAATGATTCCTTCAGCAGCAGCACAGCAAAATATCACCAAAGCATAGGATGGGCAGGGCTCAGGAGAGGTGCAGAGCACCACCAATACCCCTGAACCAGCAGGAGATTTGCTGAAATGTGGAGGTGATCTGGCCTGAAGAGCTGTAGCACAAGCTGTGAAGAAGAGCAAACCAACAAATCCTCCCTGGAGCAGTGCCACCCACGGGGACAGGGCACAGAGCCTGTCCCACAGCACGCACAGGGCTCGGTGCCTTCTGCAGCTCCTCAAAGGGAGGGGCGTGAAAACCACCCCAAAGTCAGATATCCAGCAATGGCACAAACCACAAACCCCTCCTGGCACAGCTTGTGACCAGCAGAAATCTGAACTCATGGAAGGAAGGAGCAAAGTTTAGATAAACCAGGCCCCTTCTGGCTGCTCTGACTTCCCGTGCCTGGGACCTGAGACACAATTCCTGCCCGGCTCTGCAGCCCTTTCCCCCAGCTTATCAAACTCCGTCTTGAAACAATTTTGTCCTTGAACAGATTAGTTAAGCAGTGTAATATGAAGATCAAGGAATAAAGATGAGGAAAGGCGAAATTAGATTAAGGCTGTAGATAGCATTTGAGTATAACTAATGCCAAATAGCCAGAGGGCAACATGTCAACAATTTAATGGGGCACAACGTAAAATAATGTTTTCAAAACAAGCGCTTCATTGGATGCTTCCCCTTTGAATCAGATAAAGTATATCACTACAGAGAGATTTGCTTTGATCTGTTCTGCAGCAGAAGGTCAAGGGTGTCTAAAGCAGCTATTCAGAGCTCGTGAGTAACAGAATCAAACTGCTCGGATCACATCTCCGAACTCTCAGCATCCCCCAGACGTGGGGCCAACCCCTGGGGTGGGGAGCCAAGCCCATACCCCTGGCTGGCAGCCGAATTGGGTGCTGGTTCTGAGCCTGGCCTGCTCATGTACAGCCTCTTGCGGGGTCTCTTGAGGCTGAGGAGAGATCAGAAAGTCTGGATCTCTGCACCCACGTTTGTGCACGAAGCATCTCTATTTCTAGAAAGCCACGGCAGCACCTACCTCCTTAAAGGACTTCTTTGCACAAATTAACTCGCGTTAGTTCCAGACACAATGAGATATTTGTGAAACCTGATCATTGTGAGAATGACTTAACCCCAAAGCCATTTTCCACCCAAGCTGATGGTAACAAGCCCAAACTCTGCCGTGCCTTGTGCTGTGGCTTGCAGAGGGGCCAGTTTTGCCTGCTCTCCTACCCCCGTGGGTGAGAAAGGTGCTCGTGGGGCACAGCCCTCCCTTGCACTGCAAACTGAAAGACAAGGTGGGGAATGGAGGCAAATAACAGGGGAAAAGATTAAAACAGAGCAGCGGGCGTGTTTCTGACGGCTGCAGTGCACAGCACCACAGCACGCCACGGCATCTCACTGCCTCTGTCCCAGCTGTAAAACCTGAGCAGAGGGAGGTGCCGCAAAAAACACCTCCACAAGGGCCAGACACAGATGTTCTCTCCCAGTCCAGGGGATACTGGCAGCAGGCTTGTTCTTGGTGAAACACCGTGCAGCAGCCTCAGCTCTCTCCCAAAGCATGGCTCCGATTTTCAGAGCCGTGCCAGGTTAAGAGCCCGTGCAAGCCCCGCCTGCACGAACAGGCAGGGAAGGAAAAAATTCCCCCCGAAATCCGGGAGGATTTGCTGTGAAGAGCCCTGAGCACGTCGGTCACCGCTGCCGGGGCTGCCACAGCTGCCGGGGCCGTGCAGGGGCCTCAGGGGACTCCCTGGGAACGAAGGCAATAATGGGAGTCGTTTATCTTTGGGATGTCACCCTGATAACCGGCTGCTGGCGTGTCACCGGCACACGCTGGGTACCGGCTGTGCTCAGCGGCTGCTGCTGCTGATGGGAGAGGGCAGCTGGCACAGGGTCCCCCTGCACCCTCTGGGTCGGGGGTTTTTTTTGAGAATTTATAGCCTTGCCTCCTTTCAAAATGTTGGCAGTTTTTTGTTAGTGCAATTTTGTTTATGCTTTTGTTTTGCTCCTGAAGGGAGAAACAGACACACGTTAATCCACCTCAGCCAGGCAGTTCTTCTTCTCGTTCCATTTTAATTTACCTCAGACACGAGGAGTTCACAGTTTCTCTGGGTGTTCAGGATTGCTCTCCCATCACCCGCTCGTCTTTCCCTCCCAAATCACCTGATGATCTGTGTTATCTGCCTGCTTCAGGCAGTGCCCCTGCAGCCCTTCCGTGCCCTCAGAGGCTTCTTGCAGGAACCAGCCATCCCACGCCTCCGCAGCACCCAGCCACAAAAACTCCAAGGCTTTGCCAGGCATTTGCCCAAATTCCCTGTCTGCACACTGAAGCACTCAGCCCGGTGAAGCCACGGCTGGGATGCACCTTCACTTGCTTGTGATGCTCTTCCAGGAGCTTCTCAAAGTGTCAGGTTTTGCGTCTGTTCATCAGCTTTGCTTTCTCGACCTCTGAGAAGTTTGCTTTCACAGGCTGTCACGTCTCAATTAGCCCTGTCCCTCTGGCAGGGCAGCGTGTGACATGGGGTCACCAGGTCTCCACAGCTCTGTGGTTTCAGCATGGAAAGGTAAATACATCTGCAGCGCTTGGAGCAGCCCCTTCCCGGCAAGAGACTGGCCCTAGAGCAGGGACACGGACCAGTGAACCGCTCAGATGAAGGCAGAGGCTTCTCCTCATCCCAGCTGCCCAAAAGAAAAGAAAATTTGGCAGAGGCACTGCTCAGCACTGACCTGCCCAGACCACATCTAATGCCAGCCCTTAACCACGGCCCTGCCAGTGGGGTGCTGCAGACAGGCGGGTCCAAACCTTGCTCCTCTCACTCTGCAGTGCTTTCTGCGGGCAGCAGAGCCTCTGCCCTGGAGACCAGCATTTAAAAGGAAACCAAACACCAAGAGGCCCTATAAAATCTCCACCTCCCACTGCTGGAGCGGCCCCAGTTACTTGTCTGGCAGCAGCTTGTTCCAGCTCCCAGCTCATCCCTCCTGCAGCCCAGCACTCGCATCCTGCCCGTCTCTTGGAGTGCTGAACCCCTCCATGCCTCCTCCTCCAGCACCAGGAACGGGCTCTGCCATTACCCCGACAGCTCAGACAGCTCCACGGCTCTGACCCCAAACCCAGGGAAGAAAAGGGACAGGAAGAGCCAGAGCGAAGCCATGGGCTGCGTGCTGCAAGCTCGCGGAAGGAGAACTAATTTAGCCCTGACTCATCCAGGATAAATTTGCCATCTTCAGCTGAGCTTGTCGGGGTGCACAGCTCAGTGTGGCTCTGGGGTACCGGGGAGGGGTTGATTGCCACCCTGATCTGCGCTCAGGGACCCATCATGTCCCGGGAGGGAGCACCCGAGCCGGGGCTTTGCTCCCAGTGTGGTACCACGAGGGTTTTGCAGCTGTGGCAGCGAGGGTGGGACTCGGCTGATCACTAATTACTGAAGCTTGTAATCAGCGAGAGGCACTGCTGAGGTTTCTGTACCCAGAGAGCTCCAACTGGCTGTCCTGACATTTTGATGCCAATTACCAAAATGCCCGCACTAGAAATAGCTATAATTGATAAGGCAGGTCAGCGTGTGTTAATGAAGCTGAAATTGAGACCAAAATGGAAATGAAAGTTTGTGACAATGCGAACAATTTTCCTCTCGCTCTAATGGCTGGATACAACTATGTGTTATTTATGGCTGGGTTTTTTTAAATAGGATGCTTCCTGTGAGGCATCCAAAGGAAATGCCAAGTTTTGCATCCCATGTGCCGGAATGGGCAGGACCAGGTGGGTGACCACAGCCACCCCAAGCCCATGAGGACAGAGGGGTCCCATCCTCACCCATCCCACCCCAAGATGGGTGCTGCAAGTGGAAACAGCCAGGGTGGCTTTTTCCCTCCCATAAACCAGCCAAGAAGCAGATGGAGGGGAAAAGCCCTCCTTTCAATTCCTGCTAGACTAACATTTTACCTGCAAAATTGAGGTAGGAGGCTTTTAAATGACTTGTAGGTGGATCTGGTTCTAGAAACAGCTCTGTTTTACAACAAGTCTTTGCTGTTTGAAGAAGGAGGGTGTAACAGCAAACACAGAAACAGTTAACTGCAGCCTGATGTTCCTGCCTGCTCTCCCCAGGCTGCTGAAATGTAGGGATTTGTGGGTCACAGTCACAAATTTACCATTAAAGCAAATGCCTGTTTCATCCCTTTCAAGGGTGGGTTTTCTTTAAAGCTTTCATCCTGGCAGAGATGTTTGAGGAGCTAAAAATAGGCAGCAAAGTCACGTGAGAACCTCCGGATGTGAGAAATCACATAAAAGATACGAGCGTGAGTCCCTGTTTCCTTGGAAATAATAGTAGTAGTAATTCTTGAATGTGAGGTTGTAATAGCAAGATCTGAAACTGGCCTCTTGTTCTCTGAAACCCTCTGCGAGCAGCCAGGGCAGGGTAAAACCAGATGCCAAGAGAATAAACTGCCCCAGAGCGCAGCACTGTGTGAGGAAAACCCTCCCCTGCAGAGCTCCAGAGAATCAGCCAGTGCCAGAGGTTCGTGTGTGCAGGATTGGACCTGGAGCCACTTCATGGAGGGATGGGAGAGCTGGGGCAGAGTGGGGGGCACAAAGATCTGCAGACATCCAGCACCGGCTGCTGAAATCTTAGTTGAAGGTTTCAGTTTGGGATGAGCCCAAAGGAAACCCCTCAGTCCCTGCACCCCCAAATTTTGTGTCTGGATTTAAATTCAGATCTTCAGCTGCTGCTGGGTCAGAGGGCTGGCTCCAAGCTTTGGGATTTGGACACCTCTGGAGAGATTCCAGATAGGGAGTAAAACCAGTGGCACGAGCCATCCCTGGTGGGAGTCACTGAGCTCAACGGCAGCAGTAAAGGGCTCTCACCCATCCACATGAAATGGCTCGTTCTTAAAATTTAACATCCCCAGACAGAGCACTCGGAGCCACTGACCACACTCAACTGCGGGCAGTTCCCAGGGACCTGGGTGATGCTGAGCATTGTTAGCAGGAACACAGTGACCTGCGGGATGGGACAGCTGTGTCCCCCCAGGGTGTGGGCACAGAGCCACCCTCCAGCCACGGCAGCTGCCACGTGGGGTACGGCGTGACCCTGAGCCCCTGCTCCTGTCCCCATCCCTGCCTTGTGCTCCACTTTCCCTTCCTGCACTGCCAGCTGGAGCTACACACTGCCTCCTATAAATCCTTTCTAAATGAGCATCAGCATTTAATTTATTTCAGAAAGACTTACTGCTTTGCCTGTATGGATTCTGCATGGGAAGCACGGCTAAAGACCGGTACTCAGATCCCGCAGCCAAATGCTCACCAGTCAGTAAACGCTGGAATTCGGGTTCCATAACCCATCCTGCCAAGTCAGAGCTTGGCACTGTAAGACAGCGGTGCTCAAACTTTCCACTAAAGCAGCTCCCAGTGCCAAGCATGTTACTGGGCATCGCTGTGAGTCGCCTACAGACATGAGAGCAGATGTGGCTAAAATCCTTCCACTGCTGCAATTTGTGAAATAATCTACTGGCAGTGGAAGACTGCCAAATTTTTCAAATTTTTTGAGCTGGATATGTTGTTCCCCCAGGGCTAGAGAAATGCCACTCTTTTCCTCACTTCTCCTCTCCTCTTTTTTTGCTGCCATCACAACCATCAGCACATTCTCTCACTCCTTTTTACCAGGAAACAAGGATGAAAGAGAGAGGAGCAGGAGTACCCTCACCAGCACCAGGATCATTCCTTTGAGCACTCAGCACAGGTAGGTGGTACCCAGCACTCAGCAGGATGCTGCAGAGTCCTCACCTGAATGTTATACTCAAGCTCACCATAAAAACCCCAAAATCAGCCCCAAGCAGGGATTTTGCTGCAATAATCATCGTGCCAGATGCTCCAGCACTCCACCACAGCCTGTCTGTCGCTCTGGTTGCCAGATGCCTTCATGAGGTTTTGTTCTGGATGACCAGAAACCGAATTAGGCTGCATCCAAAGAGCCAGTGCAAGGTTGCTAGGAGATTCCTCTGTCTGCAAGGAGCTGACAGTCACAGGAGTTACTGATGGGTGCAGGGTGCAGTGATAAGGTTATCTCCTTCTGCATCTTCGTGACTTCGGCATCTTCGTGCTGACTCCAGACTCTCAGGGCAAGAAGACTTTGGCTCAACTTTGAAACTGATGGAGCTCAGGAACAGGGTCCAAAGGGAATGCTGGTGAGGCCATCGAGCAGTGCCTGTAAGGAAAAATAAATTGTAGGACAACAGAGGCTTCGAAATCATACTCCACTCTGAAGTTAAAAAAAAATAGCTTCCTCCTTTCATGTAAGGTGAATTGCTTTTCTGGCAGGGAAAATGGCATTTCCTCCCCCAGGGCAGTGTTATTTCAGCAAAATCTTTGTTCTGCATGACAGCAGATACTGCCTATGACCCGAGGTGATGCCCCAAACAGCCAGGGCTGGTCCTCGCCTGGCTGCACCAGCGCTGCATCTCATGGCAGCAGGGCAGGATGGCCATTGTCCCTGTCCCCCACACTGCTGGCAGGCACTGGGATGCTTCACAGGTTAATTACACTTAGTCATTAGGGCTGGTGCTGGAGGCCTTTGTGGGGAACAGCAGGGAAATGAAAGCAGCTGCAGGAGCGGTCAGAGCTGGAAGGGGAGACAGCAGGAGGAGACTGAGCAGGGGGGAAATTCATCTGGGATTCAGGGAGCGCTCCTTTGGAAATTCATCTGGGATTCAGGGAGCACTGCTTTGACTTCTATCTTTCACTAATAAAATGGTGCTATCCAAAAAGGTGAACTTTGAGGATTTGGCAAACCTGTTTGCTTTAATGAGGCTGGTTTAAGGGCACAAATTCTGCCCTTAAATGCAGCTGGTACCAGACACAGAAACCAAGGGAGTGAGGAGGCTGTTAAGGCAAAGTGGGTAAAGGACATTAAAATGAGCTCCTCAGCAATCTGTGGTGCTCTGAAGCCTTGAGCCTGTGCTCACCTGCATCTGTTCCAGTTTCAGTGGCTCTGCTGGCTTTTTGGGTCCCCTCAGGGCCTGTGGAGATGTTGATTCAGCAGGCTCTTCCCAGGATGGGACAGGGTGATGTGGTGCTCAGCAAGCAGCCTCTGCTCCGAAATCCTGCACTGACAGCTGTGGCAAAGGCAAACCAAGTTCTAATTCATCACATCCAGCTGTACCAGGCACATCCAGCTTCCTCAGAGATCCCACCTGAGAGGGCAAAAAATATATATGCACACATATATTTTTCAGTGATGTCCCTCATTTTGTGCACTTTTTGGGTGGAGAAATTTTGACACTGATGCCTGGAAGGAGAGGATGCAAAGCTCTGCCTTAACACCCTCTGAAAAACTAAAACTGCTCCTTTGCCAAGAGACCACAAGACCAAGCTCTAGAGCATCCCACCAGCAGAGCAAGTGAGCCCAGGGGCCCTCAAGCATTTGGGGGGCTGTGCAGATCCTACTTTCTGCCCCGAACCTCGGGCTGCAAGGCAGAGGCTCCAACTGCTGAGGAAGCAGGAATGTGCTGCTCGCTGCCTGCAGGATCTTGGCTCGTAATAGCAATTGGCGCAGAGTCATCCTTATCAGCTAGCACATTAATCTTAATTAACAGATCGACAGCAACAGTTCCTCCCTGAAGCTCCCCTGAGCATTCCCAGCCTTCGCTGTGCTGCTGCTCCAGCATCACTGTCGTTCCCGACATGGGGAAAAAGACCAAATCCTGCACGCAGATGGAGGGGCTCCACTGGCTCCAGCCCTCCTGGGGGCCCAGCTGAACCCAGCTGAGAGACAAGAAGCACATCCACCCATAGCTGGGACCAGGACCAGGAGCATCCCCTCCATCCCAGAGCACAGATCCTGGTCTGGGCTGTGATATAGCACAGCCTGAACTGTCCCATGTCCTTTGTCCAGGGACAGACCTGAGAGAGGAAGGGTTTCCCCATGTTTGCATGTTTCTTAAAAGGAGGATTTTTTGAATAGAAAAAAGAAAGCAAACCCAGACAGATTATCTATGAAAATGTGGTAAAATAATTCTAAAACCAAACCCCAGCAGAGGGGCCTCTCTCACCTTCTGCTCCCTGCTTCTGCCAGGGCTGGGAAATCAGAGCTGACTGTCCCAGGATCGATTCCCAGCCTGGTGCCCGGAGCTCATCTGCTCATCGTGCATGAACAGCACTGAGGGCTGAGGCTCCAGCCAGCAGGGACCCCACTGCTGGCATGGGACCACAGACCCACAGCCCTGCACTGGGGTCAGGGGCACGTGTGGAGCCCCACACTGGGGTCATGGGGCAGCACAGCTCCAAGCAAGCCTGAGTCCAAAGACGCAAAAGCTCTAACTGGGAGCATGAGAGTGAAGAGAAGCAATGAAGTGGCTGAGGCTTCAGTGAAAAAGAGAGAAGTAACAACCCCTGGCTGCTGCAGTGTGAATTCAGGGCGCAGTCATTCCCACCAGGTAATTAAAGGTCACAGGGACAGCACCCATCACACCTTGTCTGAGAACATCTCAGATCAGATGCAGAGCCAGGACAGCTCAGGCCTGGCAGAGCTCAGAAAAGAATGTCATTCTCTTATAAAAAAACCCCAACAAACAAGACACAACAACAACACCACAAAAAAGCAATTCGCTTGTCCATTTCGGCAAATCCCATCATCTCTGCCCAGGCTGGACCCTGGGGTGGAGCAGGCACTCATGGCCACAGCAGCAACCTTAGAGGATGGAAATCATGGCTGTAACAAGCAGCAGGCTGAGCACTCTGAATAAACCCTGTTAATTCACTAATGAAGGTGTCTCAGGATGGTGTGTGCCCCTCTGTGCCCCTTGCCCCCCTCGCTTTGGATATCTGCACACCCAACCCTTGGGTGCAGCAGTGGCTGGGATTAGGGATTCCTGCTTCCCAAGGGCACCTGGGAGCCCGGAGCTCAGCTTCTCCACTTGCACAGATGTTACCAGAAGAGCAGCCTGGTTTGCAGAAGTTCCTTTTCAGGGGTGCTCAGTAATTGTGGAAGTTGGAGCAGCACGCCAGGCAGAGAGGTCAGCTCCAGCCACTGACTGCTGAGCACACTGATCTAAGTGTTTTTTCCAACAGAAGAAAGGAAAAAACCTCATCTCAGCTGAAATACCAAGGCTTTAAAAATTAGTTGCTGCTCATGTGCAGTAGCTCTTGTTATTGAAAACACCATAAAAGTTTTACTGTGCTGACTTAGGGTGCACGTAAAGAACCTCTCTCGTCTTGACAGGCCATAAAGGAACTTTTATGACCTATTGGGTCAATGGTTTGCAAAGAAGGATTTACACTGCTGTCCGGGGCTGGGATGAGCTGCTGGAGGAGGAACACACCAAAAATGGCACTCAGAGCCAAGGGGTGAACCTGCTGTGGGATAAAGAGTGTGTCTATCCAGCATGACTACGTGTATCAGCACGCCTTGTTCTTACACAGATTGTGCTAACTCAGAAGGGCACGGGATTATGTGCTGAGTGGGTTTAACTGATTGACCTTTATTCTTCTGGGGTTACAAGTAGAGTTTTAGGAGGAAAAAACATTACCCATGCATCAGTTCAGCTCTTCCCCGGGGATAAGAAATCCAGGATGAATCCCCAGTGTTGCAACCTCTTTATCTTTTATCTCAAGGTGTCAGGGAAATGTCAGCTCCACTGGTCCAAGGTTCACTTTCAACACTCTCCTGGAATAACTCAAAGGAGAAGAGGCCCTGACTTAGTGAAATATCATCACCTTGGACTGATGCTGCCAGGTCTGCTCAGGACAGATGAAACGGTGCAAGGGAAAGCCCTGCTGTGCCAGCAGCCTCCCATCAGCATCAAGGCTCATTTACCTCTATAAAGCACCAGCACTGGGCACGCACAAAGGCAGAGAATGCAGCTGCAAGCAAAGTTCCAGTGAAATCCAAATACCTCAGGGGCTGGTGAGAGGGGCCCAGGACCATTCGCAAGTGACAAAAACTGCCCTGGAAAAGGGACAAAGCCCCCAGTGCCACTGTCCTGGGGCAGCACATCCCCCTCACAGCCTCTGCTCTCACTGCCTAGCACAGCTTGTGCCACCCCAGTCCCCTCCAGCCCAGGCTCAGCTGCCCACATGTACTGCCAGTGTTGGAGCCACACCCAGGGCTGGGCAGCGATGGGGGGAGTGACCCAGAGCACCCTCCATGCTCCTGCCCAGGCTGACCAGCCAGGAGGGAGCAGGATGGTGGCAGCCATGGGGGGAGCAGGATGATGGCAGGCATGGGGGGAGCAGGATGGTGCCAGCCATGGGGGGAGCAGGATGGTGGCAGTCATGGGGGGAGCAGGATGGTGCCAGCCATGGGGGGAACAGGATGATGCCAGCCAGAAGGGAACAGGATGGTGGCAGCCATGGGGGGAACAGGATGGTGGCAGCCATGGGGGGAGCAGGATGGTGCCAGGCATGGTGGGAACAGGATGGTGCCAGCCAGGATGGAGCAGGGTGGTGCCAGCCAGGATGATGCCTGGCAGACTCAGAACCCAAGGGAGCTCTGCTCCCCAGCCCAGCGCCTGCAGAAGGGAAACAGCAGCCCAGAAAGATCAAACGCTTCAAACGTTTCTCTCCCGAGTGCCAGTGTGAGCTGAAAGGAAAACCAGTGAAGTCTTAATGCCTGAGGGTGGAAGGATCTTCCAGCCAGGCACTCACAGCTGGCGGTGCTGCTCCCTGGGGCGATGTCTGGAGGGTCTCTGAGTGATGAGTCCTTCAGCCTCAGCTCACCCAGCTGTCCACGCTGCTGTTGGGATGCTCGTGCAGGCCAAACCCTTGAAGTCGTGGGACCCTTCCAGCCTCTCCAAGGAGCAGCACTCACTCTCCCTCCTGCAGCTCCCAGCCCCATCCCCAGGGTCACAGCTCATCACGGGCATTGAGGTGGCTGCACTCTGCAGACTTCCCTCCCCAGAGCCCTTCTCGTTCATCCCTCGGCATCCAGATGGACTGAACCAGATTTGCTGCACACGTGGCAACCAAATGAAATGGTTTCTTTGGCAACAATAATGAAAGCTTAGAAAAAAATTTGCTTTCTGTCTCCTGTGACTCCAGCAGCCCAGGTAACGCAGAGCGGGAAGCAGAGAACTGCAAGCATCTGCCTTGAATTACTGCCTCTGATAGGAATCAGACATGCACTCCAGCATGTCTGCTGCACGTTTATTTATTTATTTGGGGCCTGATTGATTTAAAGACTCCCTATTGCCTGAGCAGCAGCATGGCACAGTAATTCACTTGATCTCTGATTTATATTTCATGTTCAAGTGAAGCAGGACGCTTCTGCCCAGCACAAGAGCTGTGTGTGCCAACATTGTGCTCAGCAGCTTCAGAGAACCTGGGCATGTAAAGAAGCAATAGCTGTGGCTGCAGAAGGGAGTAATCACAAGATAAAAGCCCTGTTGCACATCCAAAACTGCATGGCCAGGGTCACAAACTGAAATGGGGACTCGCAAATCACTGTCCCTATTTGCCCCTGTGCACAATGCTCAGTCCCAGGCTGTGTTTTCCAGCCAGGATCCATCCCATCTTATCCTTTTCCCAAAGCACTACCCTTACCCCACAGCTCCAACAGCGATCCAGGGGTCAGTGACGGCCAGTCCTGACCTCTCCAGCCTTTCCATGATGCTGGAAGACTTTGAGCCTTTACAGCTCAACAGGAGAGAGCACAAGGTCCAAGGCGTCCCCCATAACTCCTCCACTCTGGCCCTGGTGGGCCCTGGATTTCCTCTTTGACCTTATGCCAACAGGCCTGGCTGCTCTGCGGTGGGTGAGGTAACTGCACCTAATTAAGTCCCTCTGCTCTTCTGCCTCCCATATGGGAGAGGATCAAAGCTCTCCCCACCACACTCCAAAGGCGAGGGGGGCTCAGGAGGGGTGAGGCAGGAGGGGTCTCCTGGGCTGGGAGGGGGATACAGTCGAGCAGAGACACCCTCTTTTCCCCTGCCAGCATCACCCTTCCCCATGGCCCCTCTGAGACATCCCCAGGTACCTCTGGCTCCAAGAAGAGTCAGGAGCCTGTGAACCCCATAGGAGACAGGGCCAGCAGTGACTCCCCCATCCCATGCCCCATCACCCTCAGGGTGCCCCATCACCCTCCGGTGCTTTGCTACCACACTGGTGGTACCAAAAATAGATCCGAGCTATTTCAAACATTTCTCCCTCCTTTTTACAGAAATTGTTACACGGAGCAGAGTTAAGATCTGCTATTCTCTGCTCTGCTTCCCACTTGGAAATACCTTCTAGAAATTAAGGAGGATAAAAATAGTAGCATTCAATGGGAACAGGAGCGAGCTCTTCTCTTCAGAAGATGCTGCAATCACGCAGCGCCCGTGCCCGAGCCCGGAGCCGCCGTGAATAGCGCTGCCAGTTGATCTCCTTCAAAGCATTGCTGAATGAGGTCTTAGCCTCGTAATTTAAGGGGATGAAGTCCTTCCTGAGGCTGTGAAGATTGGGGCTTTCCAGATCTATTATTTTATATTAACTCCTCCTGGACAGCCTAATTAGGCAAGAGGGAAAGGGCTGTTCCCTCCCCGCTCCGTTATCCAGGGCCCTTCCTCCTCCCGCAAGAGATTTTATTTGTGCTGCACGGAAGATTTATCAACTGCCTTTATAGCCCTCCCTGCACTAAATCACACTCCTAATGGATAGCCTGAGGTAAGAGCACTACTGTTTATTTTATTATTTTTTTTTAATCCATGGAATAGCAAGGATATGTGCACACAGAGCTGCAAGCTGAGCTCTGCCTCCCCGGACAGCAGTTTTAAGACTCCCAAGTGGAATTACTTGCACTGGCCAAAATCCCAAGAGAGAGCTTGTGAAAGCCTCAGCAGGAGCATCTCAAGGTCCAAACACACACGCAAGCCAGGGATGACTGGGGCAGAGAGGCAGCGTTCCCTGCTCACCCTCTGCTTCCCTTGTCATCAGCTCTGCCCTCCCAAGCCCCTGTCCCTGCAGGAACAGATTACCTCCAGCTTTGTCAGCAACGTGGAAATAATCCAGATGCAGAGATGCAGTTAAAAAATCTCCACCATTTACCCTAGTTCAGATGTTGAGAGTGGTGTTAGTGCTAGAAAAAGGTGAGAAAAGAGAAAAGCATCGCTGGATTTCAGTGCTGCTTGAGACCCACTCCACCATCCCAGCTTTCAGGAATGCCAACCCCCTTCTGGCAAACCCAGCATGAAGGAGAACCTGTTAAGCACCAGAAGAGTCATTAACCCACTACAAATAAACTGCTGACCTGCTATTGGGAAAAAACATCTCCCAGTGTCCAGCAGGACAAGGCACAAACTCCCTTCCCACACGGAGAGTCACTCCCAGCCGTGTATAAAATACAACACTCAACACATCAGCAGGAATAACTCCAGTGACTCAGTGCAGGCTCCTCCCCAAGACAAGGAAGGACGGTGGTCTGGCTTCTGGTTTCAGCCAGGAGACCACGGGTCTGAGAGCTTCACATCCTGCTCCATCCAGCTCCTGCTCCTCAGACAGTGTATGGATGTGGGGAGGAAAGGGACCACCCCAATGAAATCCTTCAGCTAAAACCCTTTTCCCCACTGGTTCAGCTCTCTGGCTGGCAGAGAGAGCAGAGTGATCCCACGACAGCTCAGGGGAATCACCAGCTCCACAGGAGTGAGTACTGGCTCATCACTGTTCTCAGTGGAGTCACCTCCCACTTGTTTTAACTCATTGCCTTTGACTTAATATTTTGATTGATGAGGACTTTAGATATATAAATCTGTGGGATTTATAACTTGGCACAGAAGGAAAATGACGGTTGGCATCTCTAATAGGACTTGCAGGGGATAGATGGGTCTGTTAGGACCCAAAAGCAGAGCTGGTCCTGCGTGGTGAGATAAACTGATGCAGGAAACGAGTGTAAGGGTTGACAAAGCTGTCGGTGAGGGGAGTCTAGTGGTCCATCTCTCCAAGCGTGCTCCAGGATTGCTGGAGCAGGATTGCTGGAGCAGCACAGCAGCACGGAGAAACAGAATGCAGGCTCCTCTCCTGCTGCTCCTGCAGCCTGGCTCCTCCTGCCAAGGCCAGAGGGGGAGATGGCAGGGGGCTGGCAGACCCTGCAAAGGCCAGGGGGATGGCAGGGGGGATGGCAGACTCCTGGGATGGGTGGGAAGGTGGAGGCAGCCAACACACACAGATCAGCCAGGGCTGAGTCAGAGACACCAGCCTGCACGCGCTTCCCAAAACCTGGCACTCCTGTCAGCCTCTCCCGCCCCCCGCCAGGCTTTCTCCCCCTCTGAGTGTCATCACAGTTCGGGAGCTCTGCAGTCAGGGGAGGTTCCCATCACTCATCTTCCCCGTGCCATTGTAGCACAGCGAGTTCCCGTTCGATCGCTGTCAGAGGCTGTCACACAGCCGTCACATCCCGCTCTGCCGCAGCAATCCCGCCCCCCAGGAATCACCATGGTCCTTTTCCAGGGAATGCTTCCTCAGCTCCAGTCCACATTTTCCTTCTTTAACTTTACACCAACAAAACTTGGGTTGAATAAGGAGAACAATAGGAGCAGATAAATACATTTCCATCCCGTCTCCCAGTAGCAAGCACAAATCCTGGGCATGCAGGGATGCTGCCGGGCTTCCGCAGGATCTGCTATCAAATCTGTTAAAGCCTGGATGCAGCCCTAACCCTCAGCCAAAGCCTCAACCTCTCACAAAGGCTGAGCAGAGAGATTTTGAGATTTCAGAGGATTCTCCTTGCTGGGAATGAAGAAAAGGAACATGTGCATGTGCGAGAGGTTGAAAGGCAAGAGTCGTTTGCTCCTGGGCAGAAGAACCCACTGGGCTTCCCCTGGCTGCAGGGCAGCTTCTCCATCCAGGCTCAGTAGAGCCCCTTCCAAAGCCATTGGGAGGCTCAAGGCTGATGGACATCTCTTCAAACCTTTGAAAAAATTCTGGATGTATAAATAAATTAACCCACCCAGAGGGTAACATCAGCCTTGAGCCCTAACCAGTTCCTTCTGCTGCGCCGTGATTTTGTCTTTCTTGGATCAGAAAGAAATTAATTTAATGGAAAGCTACTTTTTTCCTGCCCTTTCTTCATCTTATTTTTATAAACCCCATAGGGAAGTAAAGCATATGAACAGAGACAGCCTACTTGCTGTGAAAGCCAATTTGCAGAGTAAGACAGTTATAACCACCCAAAAGGGGTGGGAGGGATTGTTGGCCCTATTTACTCTTGGCTTATGCTGGTGATTCCTCGAGAGAGTCAGAAAAAGAGTAAATCCCTATCAGAGACAACTTCGGACAAGTTGTGCTTTTAAACTTCACTGCACCTTTAGCCTGTCCCATAGAATACCTCTACAACCTATGTAAAAATAGACCATCTATATTTAAGATTATAGATTGTACGTATCAGATAAGTATCAATTCCTGGGTGAAGGCAGAATTAAAATTTCAGTGCTTCTGCTCCTCTGCTCTACTGTGAGCTTTAATCCCTCGTAAAATACACACACAAACATGGAAAACTCCTCCTGCCAACTCCACACCAAACCTCCTGGGCAATATGAATCAGACAGCACAGCACGAGGAGGAACAAAAATCAGCTTTACTCATTCCCATTCTGCTTACCTGGGCCACTATGTGCTGTTCCTACAGCATTCTGGCTTTCTCCTGCTCACAGGCATATTTTGTACCCAAATTCAGCTCTCAAACTTGTTTTTTTTTCAACACTTGAGAGCAACTTAGAGCAGCTTAAACACTTCAGATCTCCCCCCTCAAACTCCGTCCAGCTCCGGTAGCCGTGGCCAATTAAAAAGCTTCCTAAAAAGCTTTTGATGTGTTGTTATCAAGTGTGTATTACACTGGGAATTTCACAGTATTTAAGGGAATATCGGCTTTGGACGCCTCTGCCTCACCTGCTGGCAGGAGGAAGGGAGGATTGCCAAGGCAGGGATGTGGAACAGCAGGGATTCTCACGCTGGGACTCTCTAGTTGCCACTGTGCAGTTTTCAGTCCTTCTCAGAATGGTTTTGGAGAAGGGGGGAAGTGGAACAGCCTCTTAAGGATGTCAGAACACTTTTGACAACTCCTAATGATGAAGGAAAAGAAGTTGGAAAACATTAAGAATGTTAGAAAGTAATGAAATCTCCATTATCCTGGGAATAATAAATAGTCATGGCGGAGAGCAATGTCTGTCTTTTTTTCTTTTTCTTTTTTTTTGCATGGAGACAGAGGAGAACAAGGGAGTATTTGTTTCTTGATTCCTCATCTAGGAAGCACAACTGGCTCGTGCCTTCCGTGCTTCCTGCGCAGCCAGGGCTGCCAGATCAGTTCCTGCAGTGCAAGGAGTGATCCCTGTCTGAGGAGCAACAGGGGACTGGAGGCACGTGCTGAGATGTGCCACACTGGCTGCAGGAAGACAGGATTTTTACCTTCAATATCAATACTAACTGCAGACCAGAGTCAGGCATAGAGTGCTCTTCACTGTCACAGGCTGCCATGCTCTGCCATGGAGGAGTTTTGCAAGTGGGATAATTGCAGTGGTGTGAAGTGCTTTGATTAGGAATTTCTGAAACAGCCTTTGATGTTATTGGTGATCTCTGCACGCAGGTTTTTCTCTGCTGAGAATAAACAATGAGAAAACACGGCTGAAGTTTCCAGTGTCTTCCTATTAGATGGGTTCAGCTGGAATCAGCATCAGCCCCAACCCTGTCTGGAAAAAGGCTCCATACAAATATCAAGCAATCCATCATCGTAAGGGGAAAACAGCAAACAAGCCTTGCTGTGTCTGCTGACAGCAGGAGCAAAGGCAAGCAAGACGTGGGCACGTAAATATTCAAGCAACAGCCAAGAGAAAGGCAGGCAGAAAGACCTGACATTTCCCTCTCCTTGTTACAACTACAAAAGCCACGAGGGTATCCAGGTGTTACAAAATGCAGCCAGTCTCCCTCTTCCTTCCAGATCCTGCTGGTTCTCCAGATCAGTTTGTTCTGGTTTTCTTTTAATCCGATCAGTTTGTGAATTACAGGTGAAGTTTCACAGCTCTGCTGTCTTTAAAGCATTGTAGACTCAGGTTCACCTTTGAACAACCAAGTGGGGCTGTAGGAATCCATCCAGCGTGATGCCAGGCAAGACACTGAAGCCAAACATGTGCATCCTGGAGGGATCCACAGTCCCATGAGTGTGGCACTGCATCATCTTCACACAGTGACAGCCACCAGCGGGGACAACTGCAGCTCCAGCATTGGAGGTGGCCCTTGGCCCACGTGGCTCCAAGGCAAGGAATTTCCAGACCACTCACCTGAAATCCCAGCAAAAGGGTGACTGGGCAGGCTCTGAGGGAGACAATACTGCCATGGAAGTCTTTTGCTGGCTCTGTTCAAGCCTTTGCCTTCACATTCAAGCATCAAGGTGATGAAGATGAGGCCGTCTCCTCCTCTCCCTGCAGCTCTTATGCTTTACCCCGCAGTGGCTCTGGCACCTTTGGCTGGTCACAGGTTGAGGACAGGGACTGTTCAAGGGACTTTCAAGGCAAGGACTGTTCCTCTGCTCAGTCCTCAGCATGCCAAGCAAGTGCTTTTCAGGTCTGTAGAACAACCACTACCTTTCCTGTTTCTTCTTATTCTTGGCACAAAGGCACCTGAATCGCTTCCAACTGAGGTTAAAAGCATTCCAGCGTGTGTTTGCACACAGGGTTTTCTAAAGCGACCTCTATTTGTAACACACACTTCCCCCAGCACACATAAAAGTATCCAAATGCCTTTTCGTTTAGGAACTGCCCTCCTATTCCCAGGAAAAAGAGTTTGTCCCCTTGGCATTTTATCCATTGCTTTGTCTTTAAATTTCAAATTCATATTTGAACAGTTACATCACACATCTCCCATCTCGGGTGGTGGAGAGGAAACACAAACTAGAAAGAGCACAGTAATTCACATCACCTTGTTTCCTAGGCAGAGGACCAAAACACTGCTTGCAAAATACCAGTATTTTTATGCTACAAAAATACAATTAGACTCTCAATTACATTTTATTAAATTTACTCCTGGGACTTCGTTAGTGCAAGACAGGCGAAGGAACTCCCAAGGGCTCTCACTAAATCCTCTGCACTAAGCCTCACCATTCCTGCAGCTACAGAAAGGGGAAAAATCGTTATTTCCAGGGACCAGAAACCCAAATTCTGCAGACACATCTGCCAAAAAGTCCCCCCACGTCGTGAGTCCCAGAGAACAAACTGGATTTACTCGCTTGACTGAGGTTTTCCACGGGCACAACCTGTGTTTGCAGAAGTGGGTGCTCGAGCGATGGCTCGTACACGCTGAGGAGCTGCTCCAACAACAGGACTCTCCACCTTGTCTGAATACTGGCATCTCCCAAAAACGAGAGCTTTCAGGTTTAATTAAATTTTACTATTTTATTTGTGAAAAAACTACAAGCAGAATTCATAAATAGACATTTCTATTTAAAGCAGGAAAATGATAAAGTGGCTTCTAATAACAGTCGTGCACATGCCAGTAACAGGAATATATTAACATCTTTTATTTGCTAGACAAAGAGCAGTGTCCAATATAAATTTCCCAAAAACATTTAAGACCTGTGAATTTCTGACCAGTTCACAAAACCACCATTGACACTTTAGCATGAAGATTAAAACAAACCTAACAGGACTGTCAGCTCTAAAGACTTTACAGAGCGGAAAAACTTTCAGAAGCGTTATACAAGCTGTCTTTCTGGGCAAATGAAAAATAGAGCTCGTATAATACATTAACATAAAAATCCACAAGATAAGATTATGTTTTGACATACTTAAACAAGCATTCTATATTTGTCTCCAACAAACAAAGCTAAGGAAATAATGTAACCATCTTTACACAGTAAATTAAGGTTACAAGTCATACACAAGAACAGAACTGCTTGCGCATTAAAAACTGTTCAGCTCCATTGTCATACTCTAAATGTTGGCTCTTCAAACCATTCGGTTACATACAAGCAAAGGTTATTATATAGTCAGCAATTAATAAATTTTCAATAATTTAAGTTTATGGTAGAGCTTAAAAAAGTAGACTGAGAATGATCTTGGTAAGGCAGGTGAAAACATCTCAGTGGAAATAAACTCACAGAAGCTGCTGCCAAATTTCTGATCTGTCCAATTTGAAGCAAAGTTCCAATTCAAATAAATAGCCTGGTGGTGTAAAACGCTGTCACCTTTCCTTTGCAGAACTACGTCAACTGAGCGAGTCAGGCAAGCTGTGTCGGTGTCTGTGTGTGTGTGTGTCTGTGTAAGAGTCGAAACTTCGCCATCGTAACACTGTGCTTCACTTACCTGCGTTCTGTGCCACTGAACACCGCGAATCTGGTCCTTCCCTACACTAGTGTTTGCTTGGTCTGGTTCTGGAACACCTTCCCCACCAAGGGCGGGCTGGCCCACGGCCGCGGCGCGGAGGGAACGCCCCTGCGGTGCCGCAGGGACGCCGGCTTCGGAAACTGAGTGTGAAAGCAAACGCTGTCCTTCAAACCCACAACGCAACAGCTACGGATGAGGCTGGGGGGTTCAATGCTTAGCTAGCACTCCCTAACTGATTGCAGAATTACAGGTCGCTTGTTCCAAAGAAATTTTCCCATCTGTTTATAGCCAGCTACCTCATCGAGGAGGCACGCCAAAGGGACAGATGTTACCGACTTTACCACGAGTAGCTGGGTACGGCATTAAAGCTTTTTAACTGATCTACAGGTCTAGTTTCGCTTGAAAAAGAAGCAATTTCCTGGTACGCACAATGCTATTTTTTTTTTCTTTTCTTTTTTTGCACAAATTCCCAGATCCAACTAAGAAGGTGAGCGCGTGGTTTGACTTGAAGCACCAGAATGAGCCCTGCTGAGGCCAGCAGGACCTGCCACTCGCTCACGCTCTTGGCTGGATCACGGCCGAGATGCACGCAAGCCTAATTGATAATGGATCATTTATAAAGCAGTGCAAAATATACAAGTTCAGGGGCATCTTCAAAAAATCTCTCTTAAAAAATTATTCCAATACATTTCAGTAAAATAAATAAATATGGCTGACCAGTTTACCCTCCCTGAGACCCTTAAAGGAATAGTAAAAACTGGAAAAGGAATGTCTTTGCAATATCCCACTAATGTTAAAATGTGGATTGAGATATTCATAGTATTTAAAACTATGTATAATAAATTGTCTTGATGCTCATAGGAAGCATCTGTTTTCCTTTGGTTCTTTAATACTTTTAAAAATGCTTACAAAAGACAGCCTATACTGTGAATATAAGCAGAATTAAGTTGGGGTGCCCACGTTAACATATTCAGAATAAAACCACTGCTGCCAAGGCACTGCCACTGCACATGCCTTCAAGCAGGGGCTCTACCAGATCCCTTACTCACACATTTCTGTCGCCAGTGTGAAAGGAACCTACGTCTGCTACTCAAAACCACACAGATTTTAAAAGAAACCTTAGTCAGTTGCCTCCACAAAGAGAAATTTCTCTTGCCAAGCAAATAATTCACAATATAACAAGCAGGCACAAAATTGTCAAAATGTGGCCCTCTTTCATCATGCCCAAAAGTTATGCATTTGATGTCAGATGAAGCCACAGCCTCTGCGCCTGAAATTACTGCAAAGCACCCTGGGGCCACTAAATAAAGATGAAAAGCCAAAGAGGTTTGGGGTTTGTTTTGCTTTTTAAAAAAAAGTTTGTTTCACCTCTTCAGCCAAGTGTTTTAGCAGGATAATGCATGGAAGGTAAACTGTAAAGCAACACTAATAGGCCAGGAAAAGAAATTACAGTCCGGATAGCTTTAGAGTGAGAATGAAGGAGATGCTGGTCATGAGCATGAGCCACACGTCGCTCGCTTGCCAGCACGAAAACGTTTCCCTACTTTTGCTCCCACAGCAGGAGACACAGAAGTGTCCAAATGCTGACAAGCCCATTGCTGGACAAGATGCTGTTCAGAAACCACTCTTGGGATACAGATGGACTTCAAGGATAAGAGCCACCCCAACAGCACAGACGGGACAGACGGAAAAGGGCTGACAAGCACCGACCCACGCATGGCTGGAGTGAGCACCAGCTCGGTTCCTGAACTCGGGATTGCTTCCAGGCTGCCTGCTGCCTTCAACCCACAGCAACCACTCCAGTTCTAGTTACCTCGGGCACTGAGGCTGCTGGCTGGAATTCATTACCAACACCAACACGTGTGGGACTGGCTGTGCATGACACAGCCACGCTCACGTTACCAAACACACGGATCCGTGGTGTAACACCAGCAGTCTGGTTGGGAATGCTTCTGCTCCAGCTGGGCATGGACCTGCACATCACCAACTTGAGTGACCCTAGGGGGAACACCAGCTACCTGGAGCGACCCTCTCATCTCAGGTCCCAAGCTGTAACAATCAAAACTGTGTCCAGTACACTTTAGCCATTGCTTAGGGAAGAAATGGGGAAGGAACAATAGAGAGAACAGGTCCCATCCAGGTTCAAACCTTCAGGAACACTTTTCACCTAAGACCAGGTCCATTTCAGTTTCAGTACTTTCACAGAAGGGGACTGTCCCAGATCTTGAACTGTTCAATTATTTTGTTTTATCACTTCACAGTGTTTCAAGCACCAGCGTTTCCATGTATTGGTTTCAAATAACCCTTTATATATATTTATTTATATATATATTTATATATAATTTATATCAAAACTGATAGTACACAGTATAACTGGAAGAAGAACTGAACTTAAAAAGGATATGTTGAAAGAGGATGGAGTTTGTGAATGCAATAAATAAAGCCCCCTTCCCACCCCACCCGCTCCCTACCCCAAAACAAAAAGTTGTCATGTTCATGGAAAATTGTGCACAGCAGATATTATAAAAAAGTAGATTCAGGAGCACATCCAATTATAAATGATTGTTAGGAAAATCATATAAAACAATGGAATACATAAAAGTGTCAAGAGTAATCGCTAGGGTGAGAAATTCCTTGGTGGCCAGATGCCCACGGCAAGCAGAAACGATCCTGGTTGCATCAGAAGAGGTCGATGTCCAAGAAAGTGTGTTCAAGCACAGAAGAGGCTCTCCAGGATTTTGAACAGCGTGGGCAGGTGGAGTGTTTGAATTTCATACCCTGATTCATAGTTTCCACAACTCCATGTGCAATTTTTCAGAAAGATTCGTCGTTGACTGCCGACATGTCCCCCTTGGGCGTGGAGGAACGGGACGAGCCCTTGTCTGTGCTCTCAGAGCCCGAGCTGCTCTGATTCTGTTGTTCTGATCCTGCACTGGAGGTCACTGTAGAAGACGACGTGGATGAAGAGCGAGTCTTTTCTTTAAAGTCTGTGATAATTACTGTGACATTTCCCACTGTGACTGCCAGCTGCTGTGCGGTACTTCTGTCCACATTTTTCAGTCTGGGTCTAAAATGAATCAGAAGACATTTATTAAAAGGATAGAAATAAACAAGAAAAGGAAAGTTTATTAGGAAAAGCATTTGAAAACAAACTCGGTGTGACTTGCGCTCCCTCGCCTGCGCAGAGGGCAGTGGCTGAGGAGGACCAAGGCAGGCAGTGAGTGCTGCAGAGCACAGGATGAAGGTGTGACCTGCTCCCTGTGCCAGCCAGGCTCCCCGTGCCTCTGCGGGCTGCGGAGCACACTCAGCCCCACAGAACAACCTGTCTCACAGAGCTCTGCACAGGGAGTCTCTTGCAGGCTTCTCTCTATCCAACCCTGCCAGAAAGGAGGACACCACGGCAGAGCCAAGAGGACAGGAGCCAGACAGAGCGAAGGATCTCCTCCCCAAGGGGCAGATGAAAGAGTTCTCTTATCTAAATTCACCATCTCATCACGTGCCCTGATGTTATGAGACAAGGCTGTGACTCTGCAATACAAAACCACATGAAAGCATTCGGCCACGGCTCTCTCATTCCCATGTTGGAACTCTGCAGCTGCAGACAACACAGGCACTGGGACAACTTGGCTTCTCTTTCAGCTGCTTTGAGCTTATACAAATCAGATGCCCAATCAGCCTATGGATAAAATAGCTCAAAATGTTCCCTGTGGAATCGAGGCTATTGTAAATAAAATCCAGAACATACAACGTTTTTTTTTTTACAGCCAGAGCTTTTGATTAGGGGAAAAAGAAAAGGGGAAAAAAAAAATACAAACCACCCGAAAAGAACCCACTGGTATTTATTGCTCAGGATTATCTCGGTAATTTGCATGCTAAGCTATCATTCAATTAGTAATGTAGCTAATAAGGGTCGAAGCTCTAGGAAGCTGACATTCAAGCACGTTTCACAGGCTGGTCCAAAGCTCTGCTTCAACAAGCCTTGGACACTCCTCCAGCTACCAGCAAATTCCAAGTCAGCTACAGCGACTGCTGTAATTTACAGCTTTTGCTCCTAATTAAGGGTCAGGCTTAAGCAGCAGAATATTCCCAATAGGGAAATTAAAAAGGAGAGTCTTTATACATCAGTGAAAAGTAGCTTGCTGAGAGCTGCCTTATTGAGAGGGATGGAGGGAAGGTTAGTTTACTTTGGGATCAAGCTCCAGCTTTTAAACCACTCTGCCTTTTCTCCTCCTCACTTGCAGCACACAAGGCTAGTGCAGTAAAACAGAAAAAGAGGGAATTAAGCTCATTTTCTGTCCGCCATGAATACTCAATGGCTTGCAGTGGTAAGTTAACAAGGAGAAAGTCCTTAAGTAGCAGTTATCCAAGTGGTATTCCAGAACCAGACAGAACAGAAAAATGCATTGAGGATGGATGTACGACTTCCAAAATAGAACCACTGTATTTCTGCAAACTTCCTCACCAAAAATGAAATTACCGCACCAAAAATAGTATATTCTTATCTAACCTAGGAGGCTGTTGCAATTTTTAACAAGTACCACAGGAGAAGCATTTTTAATAGATAGAAAATACAAGCGAAAAACCAAAAAACCAAACAACACTGCTGCACTGGGCTAACACTCAGTAAAACTCCTACTTGCAGCAGCCCCTTCACTCCGGGACCAGCCTTTCCAAGCCCGGAGCCGTGCTCTGGATTCCCGGAGCAGGGAGAGGCACCCACGCTGCACAGACACCCTCGCAGGAGCTGCCAGGCTGCACACGCAACCACGGGCAAGATGAAACGATGCCACCTCGTTTGTGGCTTACAAGAAAGGCCAGCTGGCTCAGCAGGTTTCGGGGTTTCCGCCGGCGCTCCGGTGCCGTCCGGGCAGATCCCCCGCACGGCCGCCGGCGTTCCCGGAAGCGTAGTACGAGGACGTATTTTCCTCCCCGAGCCCCGAGTTCCTCTAGGAAACCCAGTTCTTCCTGTAATTTGCCTCGGTCATTTGTTTCCTCTTGTACTCAGAAACAGCCCAAATGCTGGCCCAGATACTGCAACAGAGCCTGCTGCCTCCACCTTCCTACAGGGCTGGATGTGAACTCCGGCTATTGCTCGGTAAAAGGCAGCTCTGAGAGTTGTAATTAGGTTAAAAAAAGAGAAAAAACGGAACTGCCCATGCATCTTTAAATGCCATGACAAAGTAACATGGAAGGGCTGAGGGCAGCAGGGCTGAGGTGCAGGATTTCCGCACAGTCCCACTCACAAACATTCACATTATCACTTTTAGAACAGAGCCTTCCAACCATTTCTCTGGGAGGTTTTCAGGGTTTCCACTGTACAAAGAGCTGATTAAGCACAGATGGAAACCACCAATCTCTTCAGCACATGCATACAATTTTTGCTTCTTATAGAAGAAAGGGATTGGCCCACTCATGTTATTTTGCAAAATTAAACACCCTGATGCTTCATGTTTATAGTGAAAAAGTTTTATGGCCAAATAAGTGAAGTGTTTCAAAACATTCAATCTGAAAGTACACAGGAAGGCATGGAATAAACCAAGATATTTTGTCAGAAACAGGCATGGTATCCAAGAAGTTTAAACAGGATTTCTTAAAAATCCAGAGGGCCCTAAAAGACAATTTACAAAAAAACCCAGAACAACTGTTAAGCAATCTGGGCATGAAAAAAACTTTTAATTCTGTAAAAATCAGAAAAAGACTCTTGACAGCACTCCTGAGAGCAGTGAATTGCCAGAAAAGTTCCACGAAACAAAACACTTAAAAAGACAGTTTAAGCAGTAAAGGACATGAGGTATCCTTTAAAAATGCCCAGCTAGACCTCATACTATTAAGGCTTAATTAGGCTTGACAAAAGCTTGCCACAAAACACGGACTAAAAGACTTTGCACTAGACAGAGTGACTCCTTTAATGAGTAAAAACAATTATTTGATGCAATCTCTCAATTTAATATGTCATTAGTCAAGTGCATCAAGTCTCTGCATCCTAAGTCTCAAAATAAGTACCATTTAAAGAAGAAGAGGACAAGAAAGGAGTCACTGCAATAAGTCTCTGTGTAATCAGATCAGGAATGGGCATTTCACTCTTTGAGGGCTGAGGAAGAGTTAACAGCAGTCCCTGCAAACAGCTCAGTCTTGTAGAGCAGCAGATTTCACACTGCCCTCACAACATTCCAGTGGGTTACTGTGCAAAGGATATTCCCTCTTATTAAAGATTTTCATGCTATTATTTAAAAACTTCCAAGACAAGAGTTTTGTGCAGTCACACTTTGCCAACTTGAATGCCAACAGCAGTGCCAACCATATTTCCCATGTGCTTTACAAGTGTTTGCAACTAATACTGCCTCAGTTCATGGGGCTTCACTATAAAACACTTATCACAGCACACTTTAAAGAGAGATGCAATTCTTATACAGCCCACACAGGCAAAGCACCCAGTTCATTTCTACCTCTTGTAGCTCTCAAGTTTAATAACATAAAAACTGTTCTGTGATGCTGAATTTTTGATTTAAAAAACTGAAGAACAGTATAGGCAAGACTAGGAATAAACCTCTCTCCATACGCTCATTTCAAACTTCGACAAATATCAAACCAGCCATTTGTGCTTTCTGTTGATAGCAGGATCCCAGCAAATCTGTTCATGTATACTTAGCTCCTGTATACTTGGAAAATTATCTTGACAATTACAGTGACTGAATTACGGATAAGGAAGTAAAAAAGTAACCTTTGTTACTGCTATCGAGCCATGATAAGAATTTGATACGATTGCTGGTTAATGTTTTTCCCCCACTGTGTTTACAGCCAAAAGCATTACTACCCAACTGACAATACAATTATTTTAGCAGACAAATGAAAACAGATTGGACAACGCAATTAATATTTCCAAAGCCTGAATCTGTCCTCACCAGCAGAGTGTTTAAATGCTCGTACATCAAAAAAAGAAGTGTTTGCTTTTTAACACAGTTCTCAGATACCACAAGCTCAACTTTAGTCTAGAGTTACCTTGAAGTGTGATTTGAGTCGCTGGTCTTTGTTGTAGTATTCCCAGACTGTATGCTGTTTGCTTCACTAGGAGGATCTTTCACAATATCCGACTTTGGTCTGTGAGAATTGGAGGGAAGAGGGAAATTATGATGTTGGTTTAAGTGCACAATTAACCAATGTAACAGTGCTACTGAAATCACATCACATTTAGTACTGCATCCTTCAAACTTACTTAGTCTTCTTGTTAGTGTTCTTCTTTGTAACACTTGGACTAATTTCCTTCTCTTTGTCAGGTTTTTCTTTGTCTTGTTTTTCTACTTTCTCCTTCTTCTCCTTCTTAGGTGGTGGTGGGGTTGCATATTGCTGGGCAACTTGTTGTGCCACCAACTGGGAGTTTATTCTAGGTTTTCTATAATGACAATGAAAAGAGAGATCTATAGTCAGTTTTACACAGTAAAAATAACTACACTGAGAGCAGTATGAAATTTCAGCAACCAGGGAAGAACACTCCACTTAAAGAACCAAATGGATGTCCTTGTTTGATGTGAAGTACTACTGCTGTAACCAAACAAGACAGAAATGTTAAAAGGAAGAAATACTCTGAACTGCCGTTTCATCAGGTTTTAGCATCTAGCATTCTGAAGTATAATGCTCCCTTTCTTCATCTATGTCATGAAATCACAGCCAGTTTTGGGGGGACAATAGTGAAAAAACAGCTTTCAAGAAGCTGCCAGCCATGCACTATGGCTACACTTTAAGAAAAGGAACAGAATGTGACAAAAAAAGTTTCCTGATAAGCATCAGCCTCCTTCATATCCTTCAATTTAATTTCTCAAAGAAGCTTCTGGTTCGGCAGCAGCAAACCTTGCACAAATAACAAAGAACAAGAGAAGGTAACTGAGATGACTTTGTCCCGAGGGCCGGGCTGGCAGGAGCACAGGAGACAAGTGGGCATTCACACTTGCACTGGGAACGGCCGTGCCAGCCTCCGCCACACCGTCCTCACTCCATTGTCTGCGGTCCCCAGCGTGCTCACACAAAAAACACAAGCCAACTCCCTCTCAAAGGCTGCTTCCACTGCCAATTATGGCTTACACAGAGAGGAGCTCTGCATGTAACCAACACCTTGGTTATTGATCCTCACATATCCCACAGGAATTGGTACCTTTGTCTCTCCTGCATTCCTCCTCCAAACTTCAATGCCCTCTCTCGACAACTCAAAAACTTTCCTCCCTGGCATATCACAAAGCAATTTATACTCTGAATACTCTGACCATTCATGATCGATTCGATCCCTTCAACACTCCAGAAAGCTCTATGCCTCCCTGTGACCACACAGCTCGTGGGAGAGGAACAAAAACAGGTAATCAACTCCCTTCATCATCAGTAATAAACCAAATACTAATTGCAACAGTTGTTCAGGCTTGTCCAGAGCTGTTAAATTGTTCATAAATACAATTCAAATTTTGTACATAGATCAGACTACAACAGATTGCCAGTGAAAGCTGCACCCAAGTACCATCAGCTCTACAGCTGGCACACAGAACTCCAGGGGTTTGTGCTGCAGAGCTCTGTACCTGCACCCAGCTTTTACTACAAACATCTACAGAGGTTTCAAGCACCTACTTAGTGGTGTGATGTGTTGAAAAAAAGTATAAAACATTAATTGCTCACACATAACATCTGCACTGAGAGATGATACGCACAAGGGAACACCCAGAGAATTTCTACTTCCTGTCATGGGAAAATCCAAGTATCTGCTAAGCCTCTCTTGGTACTGGTTTCCTGTATAATAGTACCAAAATGTTCTTACTGAAGCCAGATATACCCAAATATTTCATTTCTCTACCACAGATTATTGTAAAGTCTATGCAACGGGTTGTAATCAGGCCTCTGACCCATCTCAACACCTCTGGCATCTGGACTTTTCACCCAACATAGAAACTGCAATTCAGGTGATGCTATAATCTGCATACACATCTGAATGAACATCGATCCGGTCTTCAGCCTTAAGTAACTGTGATACCGAAATGTTTCATAGATCGGATCAAGGAGTTACCTGTTCCACAGAACAGTGAAGATACTTAGCATCCTCAAAATCCAGTACACAGCAATTTCTGTCCGTATGACTGAGAATAAACACGTAAAAAGAAGCGGTTTGGTTACATGGAAAAGATTTTCAGGTTGATGCAACCACACTAAAAGCCGACAACAGTAACTTGTGTCAAGCAACCTGGTCACCGCCCACTGAAGAAAAGATAAAATGTCAAGAAATCTTCAAAGAGAGGGCAGATACCATCTCCCTGCACGATTATACATGATTAACCTCACTGCTTGGAGCTGCCACTTCTGCCCAGACTTACAGTCATTTGCTGTTTACACAACCAGCTAAGTCAAAAACCTGAGCCATTCATGGGAAATCCCAATTCATGAATCTGAGAGTTTTTCCCACTTTGCACAACTCCGATGTGCTGCTTGTGATGTGATGTCCAAGCCTTGTGCCCAACCAGTGCAGCTGCCAAGCTGCCCTTCCTGCTGCAGGAGTGCTGCACTGGTTGAACGGAGATACAAATTTTAAAAACAGAAACTAAAATAAAAACCAAACTCACATAAATATGTCCTACCATGTTTCCCTAGAGAAGGCTGGAACAGCAAAAGGACCGGCCTTAATGCATGCTGTGGAGACACTGCCCTGTGCTCGTCTGCTCCTTATTTGTGCCTGTGACAGCACACTGCATTTATTAAGTTTTATCATCTTCTGGCCAGTCACTGACCTAAGCAGCACAACTTCCCCAAAATTCATATTCACATATTCCCTCTTGCCCACCAGGATGGCTTGCTGCTGAGGGCAAAGCCAAAACTGGAAGGGAAGAGAGCGGGAAGCAACCAGGGACCTGTGGGAAGGAGAACCAGCCCTGCCCATTGGGTCCCTCCTGCCATGAGGAAGGCAGCACAAAGCTGCTGAGATTTTGGTCAACACTGAGCTTCTTTCAACATCTGCTGCACTACTAGAACTGATTTTTTTTTAAAAATAATTCAAATAACCCAGCAACTTTCCAGTTCCTAATCTGACCGTTTCACCCATGCCAGCAGCAAGCTTACGAAAAGGGTAAAAACCAGGTAATTTAAGTAACTGGCACAGTAATAGTAATAATAATAATAATAGGAGTAATAAAATCCTTCAAGTAAGGCCCACACTGCCACTACAGCCAGGACACACTGGTTAAAAGCCCTTTACTAAAAAGCCAAGCCAAGCAAGTCGAGCAGCACATTTTTAACCACAGCAAACTATAACCATAGGAACCACAATTGAGTAAAGCAGCTGCAACATCCAAAACCTACTCCAAGTTTCCCTGCCTACCAAAAATGATTTATTTGGCCACCTCCAAAGAGAATGCTTCAACCCAAATACACCACTACTATATTTAAATAGTTATCGCTTAAGTAGAACAATCTGAACAGAAAGTTGCAACTACTTCTAAACTTTATTTGTAAGAATAAATAGCTACAGAAACAAGTATTGACCATTTTTTTATCCCAAAATCTTCTTATCAGTTTACCTTCTGCAACATTCAAGTGTTCAGGTACACAGAGAATACATCTAAGTGACAAAAAATCAAACCCTAACTCAGCCTCTTCAAGCTTTCTAATCAGCACTCACGCTTAAAGAACAACTATGTTGTAACCTACTAGAAGGCTGGAAGTATCAACACTATTCACAACTCACAGCTAAAAAGCCTCAACTTCCCAAAAATTATCTGAAGAGATGCAATATTTAAGTGTTAGGCTTAGTTCTTGAATTTTCAATGCAAGTGTCTGAAATAGGTGTGTTTTCTCCTACCTGAACTTCTTTATGACAGTAAAGTTATGCTTTGCTTGGGCAATTTTCCCCTAATTTAGGTGACAGCCTGAGCAAAGACTGAGTAAAGAGCCAACATTGATGTGACAAACAAATGCACATAATTTTTCTTTTTACAACATGAAGAGGGTTGTCTTCTCCCCCTCTAAAACTAAGAGCAATTAAACAAAATTAAACTGTGCTCTCAAAGTTATGTACAGACAAATAAATTGTTCACATTAACTGAACTGTAGTTTACATCCCAGGAGCAGATATTTGCACAACAACTCATGACCTCTGCAGCAAGGACACACTGCTGCATGAAAAAGCTGAAATATATTTGTCTGCTCTAAGAATGGCTGTGGCACCTGGGTCTCTTCACCATCAACTCCCGTAAATGATGCACACAAATAATCTTTACTACCTTTTAGTAACAGACTTCACAGAAACATTGTGCCTGCAAATATGTACTATATGCAAATAGACAAATATATATATACACTATATGCAAATATTGTACCCTCAGACTGCCTTTTGAAGTGACACTGGGATGTTTCACTCATGGGAAGTGGAATAAATGCAGGACTTCTCTGAAGTGCTCACTGCCTACATTGCCGTGCTCTTTTAAAAAGTTAAAAATTAAAAAGTGAAGTGCAACTTTAAGGCTCTGGCAAGTAGTGTTTCAGTACTTGCATTTCCTTCTGGATCTCAAAGCTTCCCTTTACAGCATGTCTCAGAACCAAACCCAGGGCACGGACACCCAGGAATTCTGCTGCTCCACTCATAACCCCTGCAACCAGGCTTAGGAGTGCAGCAGCACAAATCACCACACATCCAACACGGGAGTTACTCAGACCTGGATTTCAAGAGGGATATAAGGAGGATAAGTTGCACCTCATTTGTCATGTGACTCTAATTTCTGTATCTGTTTGGGATTTCTCTGGCCCCTCTGCCTTGAGAAAAGGGAAGGCACCTGTCTCCTGCAGACACCACGGAACGGGGAAGTGACTTGGCTGTATCCCTACAGCAACACAGACCTTGAGGGACCCCAGCAATCCCCAGGAACGTGGATCTAATTACAACTGCTCTGACTTCCCTACAACTGTGTTATCAGAAGAATGAAAGTGGCATCGAGTGGGATTTCAGAGTCAAAAGCCTCATGTAACATGAAGTAGGGAGGATTTGGATAATTTCATGCTGTTCTGGCTTTGATGCACGCGGCGATACCAGCCGACCTCTGTGCGGCTCCGCGGTTCTTTGAGAAAACGTGTTTCATGCACTGTGCCGTGTGAAGTACATGATTATTTTAATAACCCCAGTCACACATGAATATATCTTTGCTCAAAGAAAAACAAGAAAACAAGACTAAAAGTATTTACAATGTTTATAAAACAGTTAGTGCCAAAACAGTAATATAACAAGCATCTTTCTGAGCATAAAGCAGGGTTAGAAACCAACCCATGAGCACAAACTAAATTAACGTCCCCACAAAAGAATTTTATATCCAGAAGAACCAAAGCTTTGGAGAAATTAAGCTATAAACATGATGGGGTGAGCCCCCATTCCTACATGCATATTTTCCAACTCATTTGTGATGACCATGTGGTCCTTTTTAGCAACAAGAATGAGGATGAACGGACACATTGTCCTTAGAGTAGAACTGCAAAGCAGTATGGAAGCTGTATACATTTATCTCAAGTTCTCCATGTGATCCAGGACCACAAAGCAACAATAACAACAGTGAAAGATGACTAGAAGGACAAACTGCAAGAAATATGCGACTGAGCAATATTTTGTTGAAAGAACAGATTTTTCCTTTAACACTGATGCGCTAGCACTGTGTTTTTATTTAGAAGACAGGTGTTTAAAAATACCGCAGTTCATCTAAGGAACACCCACTTGTGGGCCCCAGGTGTTGGGCACAGCAACAAGTTTGAAAGACTCCGAGTGTAAGTCTGAATATTTCAGAAAAAAACATGAAAGAAAACAACAGCTTCACACAAAGCAAGCAACTGTTTGTCACAAAATAAACTAAATACATTTAAATGTGAACAGCCACCTCCAAAAACTGTTCAGTCCTCCTTGACCATCCAGCCCCTGTCTTCTACCTCCTTAGAAGAGTCAGGAACAGGCAACAGAGATAAAGAAGCCTCAGCTTTGCTGATAACTATTCCTGACCATGACAACAAACCTTGAGCTGTTCACATTTCAGAAAAGTGTTTTAAACTTTTTGTTTGTCCACCAGAAGTTTTTAGACTTTGGGTCACTTCTCACAGATTGAACAATCCTTCCCTCCCCCCCTCCCCCACCATCCCAACTTATGTTTGTAAACTTTAAAAAGTTCAAAATTATTGGCAGTAGTTAATATTTACTGGGCTCACACAAAGCTGCCGGCTCTTTGTCTTTTTGGATGAAAACCTGCTTTTCTTCTATTTTTCGCACTTTTCTTTTGAATCAAATAATAATGAGAAAGTTATTAAATTAAATGCAAGCTGTCACCTGCATATACAGAACAGGACAGGCATTCCTGATTGCTAGGAAGTCTCTGGTCAGTGCCACCAGAGGCGAGCTGAGACTCTGAATGACACTTGTAAAAAGAATACTCAATTCTCACTTGTTACAGGAACCTCAGCATTACTTATTTTTAAAGATTTGGGCGTGTTTACAAATCAAAGCATGTAAGTAAAAGAGATTTATTCCCAGAGTTGTCACTGCACAGATTCTGAAGCTCACGTTTCTGATTTTTTTTTTAGTGAAAACAGGCAAAAGCAGTTCCAAGAGAGTCCCAGAACTGCTCTATAAACCATTTCACTATGACTGCTCAACAGCAGTGTTATAGGTCTTCCAATACTTTTACAGTTCTTTGTTAATATACATTATTAATATACATTGTTCCATATAATCTCATTACAAAAGTCTAAAGTCAGGACCGTAAGATGTTTTTGGAAGCAGTCTGACCAGAATTTTGCCACCCCAAAGAGGAGTACTCACAGAATTCCTCAAAACATCCATTCTAATACAGTACAGAACAGGAAACAGCAAATGCCATCCACTGGCACCACCACAAATGCAAACATGAAAGTGAATCTGGACCATCCACCTCCTATCAAATTAAGAAACATCTCATATGGTGCTTCTTGCACAGCTGGACTTAGAACCTGGTGAGCTGCCAGCAAGAAAGGAGCCCCGAGCCAGAGAATGGAGCTATTTGGGATTTTGTTGGAAAATTTTCAGCAGAGAAGCACCACTGTTTGCATTTTTGCAAACACTTGGCCTCTCTTTTGGTTTGTTTTGGGGTTTTATTTCCACAGGGAAATTGATAAATCACAAAGAAGGTTTCCTAGTTAAAATAGGCTGAACCTGAGTGACCACAAATCTGGGTCTGTTCTACCAAGTCCCATGGGCTCTGCTCCTTGTCCATGCCTATCACACAACACTGTAAAATCATTCAAAAAGAGATATCTAACACTGTCTGGTGCACGTGTTTTAGACCACAGGTTTATCCAGATGTGCCTCTGTGGAAGGTTCCTGATACCAAGTAGTTTTGAGTCAGCAGCAAACAGCAGCTTCTGTACTGGTGAACAGAGAGCCAAAAGCAAGAGTTAAACAGAAGTCGTTCTTCAGGCTTCTTTGCTACCAGAGTGAGGATTGAAAATAGCAGTGATGATGAGTAACAACGCTGAGTATCAGTTATTGGAACAGAGCCTGACGTTTACTTAAGTGCTAATACCGTGAAATTTAACTTACTGTGTCTGCAGGAGGCAAAACAAAAGTCGTGCTGAAGTTCTGGAAGAAAGGCTGCTGGTTCCTCCTTTCAGAGGAAAAGCCTGCCTGGAAGCACAGTCGGTGCTGGCAGCCTCACCTGCCTGCTCACCTGTAGCACCCATCCAAGCAGATCGTTTCGTATCTAATCTGTACTAACGAGTGCCAGTGAAAGCCCCGAGCCTGCCCAGCAGAGGCTCATCCCACAACTGCTGTCTCTGCCTAGTCCAAATCCCTGGAAAAGCCTTGCTTGGATGCTCCCAGCCAGTCCCAGCTCCATCCCCGGAGCTGCAGCCCCCACACCTGCGTGGTGCCCACCTGCACAGGTCCCTGTCAGGGGGCAGTGCAAGAGCTCTGGGTGTGTAGAAATAAATATATTCACACACCACACCCAGCAGGACAGTGCTGAAGAGCTGTGTACTCTAACTAAGGATTGTTCTGCATTCATCTGCTGGAATTAACTTCCAATAGGAACATCTTTTAAGAACTAGAGTGGGGAAATGTGTGAAATAGCTTTTTCTGCTTTCATTAAAAAAATAACATTTCCTTAAATAAGGAGTTCAACACACTTATTTAATTAAGTGTAAAATTAGTAAAGAAATGGCAAAACACCAAATTTACCATGTTTTAAGACCATTTTTGTCTCGTTTGATGGGGAAGCAAAACTGTCCAAGTGATCACAACTTCATTATGCTTACAAATACTGTAAAATTACTACTTCTGATTCATGACTATATACAAAATATTCCATCCCTGGGAGTGTTGAAGGCCAAGCTGGATGAGACTTTAAGCAATCTGGTCTAGTGAAAGGTGTCCCTGCCCATGGCAGGTGGGTGGAACAAGATGACCTTTAAGGTCCCATCCCACCCAAACCATTCCAGGATTCTATGACTCTATAAGATGAAAGTACATAGACAGAAATACAGTTTTTCAGATGATTTCTTGCTCCATTATTTTACTTTTAAAAAAAAAACAATCTACTAAGGTTTTTTAATGGTCCATTTAAAAAAATCATAAATTAAGAAAATACAGCACAATACATCTCTTCTGCTTAAAACAAAACTTGCAATACATAATAGATTAAAATGGCATCAACTCCCAGTTGCAACCTCACCTTAAATTCCAGCTGAACAAAAACAACTTTACAACTCCCCTTCTTGCCCTCTACCATGAGCAGTAGTTAGGTCCATGGCTATGCATTCCAGAAAGAGCATTGCTTCCTATTAATTTATTGCATTTACAGGGAAGAAGTTCTACAGCAGCAGAAAAATTGTGTGAATATACACAAAAACCACAACTGAAATGAGATACAACTGGAAATGCAAAGATCATCCCGAGCCCAAACTTGAAAAGATAGCCTTGAGATTCCAAAATCATCCTGCTTAGGTATGCTAATTTCCTTGGTCACCAATAATTTCAGCTCTATGTTGCAAGTGCTGCACAAGCTTCATTTCTGGAAACTTACTGCAACTGCCCTGCTCGTGGCTATTGACCCATCACAGATCCACTTGGAGCTTCAGTTTAATTCATCACTGAAAATTCCAATCAGTACTTTGTACACCCAAAGAGTAAAATTTATCATGCAGCTGCTTCTGGTGTTTTCATCTATGGCCATACCTTACTGCAAAATACCAAATGTTCCATGATTTACAGGGACTTACAAAGTTGTTATGGAAAATCACTGATCTCAGCACAAAATTTACTTGCCTACAAGCACCAGAATGATGATAAAACTAAGGCCATTTTACTTGCTTGACAAAAATAAGCTGCTCTCCCTAGCAAAAAATTTGAAAACAGTTCATAAAGCTGGCAGCAACCAAGATGTGTATAATAAAGCACACGGATTTACAACAAAAACAATGACTTAAAATACTTCTTCTTATTTAACTGTTTATTAAGTTATGTGTAATCCTGAGAAAAGCAAACTGGCTCAAAACTTCCTGGTGAGTAACAAAGTGCAGTTGGCAGCATGAGGGGATAAATGAGTCTGATAAATTTTAACATGTAGATTCCCCAAAGCAACTGCTCATGGTTATTGTATTATAAATTCAAATAACAAAAATATGAGGAAAATAATCGTTTTTAGCACTAAAGCTAGAAACTAGGAGTACCAGGCTTGGTGTTATAGAAGTACCTTATCTCTGCTGCCAATATTCAACAGTATTTCTGTTTCAGACACTGAAATCCTGACCAATAACAGAAATTGTCACATATAACCCAGCCTGACACATCCCATCTGTGAGCATCTGCCTCCAAGTTTTGGGATATTTGAGTCTCACACTTCAAAATCACAGCAGAAGAGAGATCGAACTTGGAAAACAAGGAACAAAAAGGAGAGATGTGGAGAAAATGAGCTCTCTACCAAATAAAAAAGGATATGTCAGTTAAATTCTCAAGTTGATCCCCCATCATGAGTGCAGAATGTGGAGAATAATGCTTAAATACACATAATATTCACTGTTTGAGAAATGCAAATCACTTGAATACCCAACCAGTGGATAGAGAGGCACAATGGCTTTTCTTAAAAACAATTTCTACTAAGCAACTTTTGCAAAGTGCCCTCAAAATATGTGGGCTGATATATCAGCAAAATTCTGCTATGCTTGCATGACACTGGAATACTGTACACTTAAAAATGAAGACTTCTCCATCACTTACCAACCAGGATAAGTCCAGATAGAAGCAAAATGAGAAACTATCATTTCTACGACAGAGTCTGAATAGGCTTAATAGGCCCTAAATCTCCAAGGATGCCATAAAAAAAAAGAAAAAAAAAAGCCAATTGAGCAAGGCAGTAATTTTAATCCAGCTACATCAGACACTGCAGGCTTTACCTAAATGAGCAAAACCTGAGCTTTTCTAGCAAGCCAAACCTCCTTTTTATTAAAAGAACATCAATGATACGATTTCCTTTCATATGAAAGCAACATTTCAAGAGCCCTCGAACAGCCAGGAATGCAGCTTTATGACAAAGCCCCAGCCTGCAGCAGCCGTGCGCTTTGAGAGAGGCATCAGGGCTGCTCCAAGGTTGAGAAGACACTGCCTGGGAAGCAGCACAGGGAGCTGGACCCCTGGTACCAGTAAGTGGTACCCCACCTACTCCTTCACACCTCTGTCCCAGCACCATCAGCAGTGAAAAGGTCACTGCTAGTGGTTTAGGGAAAACCCCACTGCTCAATAACCCAGCTTGCTTTTCTAAACACGCCAAGAAATAAAACCCGCTCTGAAGGACGGGGCAGGCAGACATGCGTTTTCAAAAGGCCACCATGTGCTCAGAGGAGCTCTTTTTCCCCATTGTGTTCTCTGAACACAATGTGATAAGTGAACACAGATGTAGCAGTGACATTTGAGGGTGTCCAGCTCCACGCCGGCGGCTCGGCAATCCTGCACACGCCGCCGCTGCCCGGGAAAGCCACAGGGAAAGAAAGTCAGGGTGCTGTCAATAGCTGCTGTGCAGGCACCGTGGGAACAACACAGCCCCAGAGCACAGAAACTTTTGCTTTCAGAATTATTACTCCTAGGCGTGAGGAACTGACCCAGATGGTTTCAAAATTTGCCAGGAAACAATATTACAATACTCAGTTTGAAAGCTCTTCTTCCCACTAGCTAGAAAGCCTTAGAAGAAGCTACTTAGTAAACTTTGGTTCCCACTTAGAGTACCAGTGTGAGTTACCTGTACGTGCCTAGCATGATGTAGGACAGGGCAGCACAGCCACCTTTGTAAATAAAACTAGCAGAGAGTGCTCTCCTACAGAGCAAAAACCCAGGAATAACTAATTACAACAACAGAAACATTTCCGAGTTCTCCGCAAGCCAACTTCTGATCCGCGCATAACAATGATAACTACTTGTCCAGACAAACAATCTTTTTTCAAGAAAGTTCTCAGATGAGACAATCTTGAGCCTAAAATGCTGATTTTATTGTCCTACCACTGTTTTCATCCTGATGACTCCTACTTTGCGGCTTTGCATATACTCACATGGCTTGTGTTTATTTGTACATACATGAACACACCCAACCAAAATCCTGAATTGCCATCAGCCTGGTACGAGTCCCAGGGAGTGAAAGCAAGCCAGTTCAGTGAAGAGTCCTCCTGCCCCTGCTTCTTAATTCTTCCAAACAACTCTGGTGTTCCACCCTGGAGAAGTGGTTAGTCTCACTGAAAACTACTGGTTACACTGTGATCCTGCGCCAGCGGCAAATCACTCCAACTGCCCTGGCACCATCATTTAAAGTCATTTTCCATTTAAAGACTCTCACATCAGCGCCAGCACAGCCTTTCATTACCCATCCCACTTAATACCCACAATCTCTCCACAGCTCACTCGCTCGGTCTCCACTGACCAGGCAGCACACAGAGACTGATGTGCGGATTATTGGGATTCCTAATGCTTCTCTCCCTGCTGGCCGAGCGTGGAGCTCTTGGCAGCCTGCCTGACCCGCAACACGTGTGGGTTTGTCAGCCTAATGCACTCTGTCATCTGCACAGTCTCGGGGTGAAGCCGGCCCTGACGGCGTGCGCACGGCCACGGCCGACGGCTCCCAACACTTCCAGCTACTTCACTTCCCAGCACTGGTGGAAAAGGAGGTACAGAAGTGAGTGTCTGGGTGTTTGCCACCGTTTGATTTCCGAGAGGCAAATACGTGAGGTAAGAACAGCAGCATCCAGCACGATCCTTCAGCCTCGTGTTGACTCTCTAGCCTTTGGTTTTCTTGTGCAAAACATCCGTCCTTGCTTGACTCTTGTCTTGCAATGACTCAAAATCTGCACATCAAGGATACAGATCTGAGTAATTTCTTTTTATATAGCCTACCTTCTGTTAAACTAAATAATGACAGTGAAAATTCAAAGACATAGACTCAAAAATTATTCGTGACCGAGTCAGTTGTCACTAATGGATTTAAGGGGTTGTTGTTAAACTGTCCCTATGCCCAGCAATTAGTCAGGGCAGAAAGAAATGAGGCTTGGGCATTTTTCTGTATAAAAGATGTACTGAGGTATTTTTAGGTGTGAGACAATGCATCAGCCCTGTAAAACCCGCTGTAAATTCTGACAGGATGAATATACAACAGGAAATACCACACAACGTGCAAATAGCAAATAAATGCAAATTTACCATCATGTGTAACTAAGAAGCATCACGAAAGTGAAACTGGTTTGTAGATGAATGAAATACGGAAGCCAGCAGAGATCTTACTTGGAAATTGAAGAAAAGAATATTCAGAATACAGCTGAAGTTTCACTTCCTCTGTACAACAAAAGAGAATGGAAAGCTCAAGAACAGCACATGGCACATCCTCTACAACCTCCTCGGACAACACACACTGCTCTGACACACCAAGATTTTCTACTTTATATCTGATGTCACTTTACAGAGATCTTATGAATTATATGAGAAGGGAAAGATAAAACTACCAACTACTTCATTAAATACAGAGATTTTTAGACAACATATTACAAACATTTTTTTGTGCTAATAAACACATATCAATTATTTTAGAATAGCAAACATGGTAACAAAACAACTAAAGGAAAGACAGTACTAAGATGTGTCGGGTTGGGTTCTGGTTTAAACGAATCATCCAGCTCCCAGCACCACAATACCCATGCACCTCAGTCTCAGGTGTATTTATTAAGATACCTCTTGGTTAGGGTTTATTTCCATTTAACTATAGGGGAAGTTTCTTTGAGCTCTGGGACTACACCCCACTGGTGATACACATCTACCAGATTAGAGAAATTACTTGCTTCTGGAGATTTACAAAAATGACTCAGTGGGATTCTACTATATGTTATGCTCCTTCCTCCTCTAATTTCTTACTGGATTTGTACAGCTAAATGCTTATCACTAGAATTTCCAAGTTAAAGCAAGCTAAAAACAGAACCTTGTTTTTACTCGAACGCATTGCGGAAAACGGAGTTGAGCAACCACTTCCTAAGGAGCTCCTACCCGCACGCTGCACCAAAACTGGGGAGTAGAAGAGCACAAGCTTTGGGGTTGGCATAACTTTGTGAGCAATTACATGCATATGAACCATCTAGAGGCAAAACAGGAAAATATTTCTCATCACCACCTCTTTTCATAATCTCCAGGGTCACTTAGAGCAGCAGCAAGTGCCAGGATTCAAACCAAACAAACTTTCCCCATCTGTCTGCATTGCCTACGTAAGACAGCCCTGCCTGTTCCTGCCATTCCTGCTTCCCAAACCCACCTACTCCCCCTTGATGAACTCACAAAGCCTGAGGGGCTGGCACCAGTGCAGTGGCAGCTTTGACATTCACGGTGAACAGTGAGGAAGGTTCTGAGTTCTGAAGCCCCAACATGAGTATTTACAGCCTGACCTGGAACCCAAACATCTATTAACATCTTTAGACGCTGAGTAGCAACTTGGAAAAACATGCAGGCTTAAGCTGACTACCTGAAATTAGCCACTTCTGCTAAAAACACTGGGGTATGTGAGGCATGAAAGGTTGAAGCAACCCCTTCATCTGCAATAACACAAATCTTTGCTTTTCCACTAAGTTTCCTCGGAAGAAATTGAAAGCAATCAAATGCCACAGAAAAACACATGGAAATTATCATTATGGCACGAAAACAAAAGCAGAAAAGCTTTTATGTGCCTCCTTTTAACAAAAGAAAGTCTGCTTGACTGGCTTGAGCCCACGCCCCGAGGCAGGGGCTTGGTTTGGTTTTGTTTCTGTTTATTTCGCAGTTTCCCCTGTTTATTCAGCTTCTTCCCTCTCCCGGTGGCAGCTAGGGCACCGCGAGCAGGCAGCTCCATCCAAAACCAACAAGCAGCCCTTGATCCTGACAGCCACTCCATGCTGCTCTTTGAAACGCAGATAGCCGTGTCCTTGTGAACCTGGAAAAAGCTTAGAGTCTTCTCTAAAGGAAAAGGTAACAAATCACCTCAGAGCTTCCTTGAAAAGAATTCCTATGTTTGACCCCAAGCGCCACATTAAGCTCAAAGAAGGCAGTGGAGGTGAAGAGGGAAAAGCCAACAAGTTACACAGTCAAAGCTTGATGTAGCTTAAATGCTACTTACACAGTGGTTAAAAAACTACCAGCATGAGCTGGAAGAGAATCCTTTGCTCCTTCCCTGGAGGCCGCAGACATTTCCCAGAGATGCTGGTACAGATACCAAATGCTGGGGAGGCATCTGGCTTCTCTGCTCACAGAAAAATGCACTTCGGTGGTGTTTCAGACAATACATCCCGCACTGAAGTTTAACCTCAGTGACACCAATTCCACCAGGTTCAAGCGAACTTCTTTTGCCTTACACAGGCAATGGACTGACTGAGGGATCAGGGCTGAAGGAAGAGTAACATGAACCTTTAAAATACATTTTTTAGCAGAAAAGCTGGATACTAAACATCTTCTGCTCATTTTGACATCCACAGCAGTGCTCTTCTCTGCTCTACTTCCTTTGGGAATGGTGTGCTTGCATTAAGGTATAAATCCAGGTCTCTCATTCTCCTCATCTCAGGTACACTCAGCCAGTAAAAATGCAATGTGCTTTTCCACCACTGTACTGCCCCAACAGTCCCTTTTTCTTTACAGTAGCTGCTAAAACACAAGTTTCACCAAAGCAGACTCCCATCAAAGTACTTGGTAAAAGAAGTCTCCAAGAAAAGGTTTTTCTCAGGAAAGTGGATTTTTAATTTAAACAGATGTTGTCGCAAAGGCTACCATCTCAATGACTGACATGTAGTGACATAAAATACCTGATAAGCTTATAGAAGAACCTTGAATGATAAAGTCTGAAGAAGCTGACCTGTTAATGGGCAGCATGTACAATGCCCACTGCAAAACCAGGACACAAAGCCTTTGACAAGCTATTCTTCACTGCTTCAAAAACAAAAAAACACCACAACAGCTTCACAGTCATCTGCTTTTATAACACAGGTTCCAGCAACAAAATCTTCTGTATTTCTTTTTTCATTTCAGCAAGAACATCGGATCACTTATTCCCCTTTCCCACAGGAAAATATCATTCCCATAACACAGGTTCTAAGTTTTTGTCAGAATTCTAGACCATAAAGTTCTCCATGCAGATAAACTATGCTAATCCTGTATGCACACACCCTCCACATCACACACAGGTGCACAACGAACCTGCCTGGGTTACAAGTGATGAGTAAACATTTTGGATCCTGCAGTACTTTATAACAAGCATTTTACAGAAAGCAGCAGCAACAGTAGTATCTGCTGGTTTAAGTTCAATGATATTTACAGGAAGATATAAGCTTAGTCTAAATCAATCCCACGAAGCTGAAAAATAGGCCCTCAGACTTGCAAGCCTGCTTTCATGGGAACCACAGAAAACTGGAAAAGTTTTTCTAAATATTTCATTCATTATTGCAATCACAGCATCTCCCAAATTCTTTCAACCTAGGTAAGACATTCTTGTATCAGCTGGACTGATTTTTGTACTGATCTAAAGTTCCCCCTTTTCACAGCTGTTAGGAACAGCCCACCCACTACCCAGGTCTTGGCAGGTAAGGTTCATCCAGATGCCCCAGGACAGAGAAGGAAGAAGACTGGTAGACAAACACTCCTGGAGAAGCAGGAGACAGTGAAAGAGGCTGTGAATAACTAATACCTGCCTACCCACTGAAGCACACTAATTATAGAGAATAATTGAACAACTGCTTTCCTTACTCAGGGAGGTGCAGATAAGAGGCATGGGCCTCCTCATACCTCAGATGGGAGTTTAAAGTGCTCTCGGCTGGCAGCAATGCATAGAAAAAAGTCACCGGCTGTGACAATTAACGGCTTCATTTTAAGTCTCTTTTGTTCAAGTAACTCTTCCACTCAGACATATTACATGAAACAACCCTTCCTCAACTAAACAGGTTTAGTCAAGGCAAACAGCTACAACCTGAATGTAAAACCCATAAGGCCCCTGATGTTGGGAAGCAGCCACCCTGTGTTTTAATGCTGTGGAGTTAGAGGTGTAAAGTGGATGAGGGGTTCAGTGTCCTCCTACAACCCCAGCAATACTCCACTGTATCAACTCATTCTATTTAAAACTAGATTCTCAGGGAAACTCAAAAACAAAGCCATGCACCAGCCTGCAGAGGAAAAGGAGAGATGTCTACAAAATGAGTTACTTTAGGACGTGCACAGACATGTGAAAAATGACCTAGAACTTAGGGTAAGCAGCAAATCCTTAAATGAGATGTAAAGTAAGGTATGGATAGATTTCACTTAAGAAGTTGTTTACTAGCAACATTCCAGGAAAAATGTATTTCAATTAACAGACGTATGTTGATTTTATCCACAGTCTGTCCACTCAATCACTGTTTCTCAGAACTGGATGCAGGGTGGGAACAGGTGTGAACATTTGCTGGAGCTGTGTGCAGTTCTGCCTTACCTCTGCTCCAAAAACAACACAACCTTCATTAAAACCTCTCTTCATTAAAACATCTCAGTTGTGTGATTTTTGTGCTACTTGCTGCCTGAATTTGAAAAAAAAAAAACCAACACTTTTTTGTATAATACACTTTACACAGAGGCTAAAAGAGACTGCTTGCATAACAAGTCTTATGCAATTTCCCAATAAGTTTCTACCTTTGTAGGGGGGGAAGATTATGATGACTTGAAGATTTTCAAGGCTGTAGATTTGGCTTCAAAAGCTAGGAGTCCACATGCCATTCAGAATGTTACTGATAATTCTTGCCACCACATCAGCACCCAAAGATTGTATCAGGAACAGTGCCCCACTGTGTAATAACAAAAGACAGCCTGACAAAATACACAGTTTACCACCAGAGTATATTCTCTAAAGAAGAGGCTGACATCAGCTAATAAAAAACAAAATAAAATAAAAAAAATCACTAAAATGCAACTTTAGCTTTATGAACCATCTTCAGCCTGGAGTACTTCGCCAGAGCAAATACAGCAGTAAAGTGTCTCACGTGGAAAACCTAGGCTAAGAAAAAAGCCCACTATAATACCATGCAACTGCATGATCATCATGAAGATGTTTAAAAAACAAACAGCCCTCACACTGTAAACAAGCAGGTATTTTAAATCACAAACAATCCTAGTAACTCAGCAAAAACAGAAGTAAAAAACGAAGCCCAAGCAGCAGCACAGAGGAAAGTAAGAGAGCAAGGGACTTGTCCAACAGACAAATTTTGACAAGTATTTTCACATGTCCGAAAAAAGTTTTCTTCTTCTTAATTTTTTTTGTTGTCTTTGTGACTTGGCCTTGTCTCTCCACTGGTGTTTCTCAGATCTCCACTCAGCCCCCAGAGCACAGGGCTGGCAGCAACCCCGACCCTGCTGTGGGATAGGAACAGCCTCATGCACCAGCCCCTGCTCCAAACGCAAATCTCAAACCCCCACCCGGGGCACAACTGCAGCCTTGTAGCTGCACTGGGAATATGCTGAAAGTGTCAGTGATTCAGAAAGGAAAATAAGCCTTTAATTTATTGTCATTGAAAATTGAAGAGGTCCACTGTAAGCTTCAGATCTTGGAGGCCCAGGGGATTTTCAGCAGCAGCTTCAGCTGGGTTTCAGGGAGCAGAAGAGGGACATCAAGCCTGGCAGAGGCAGCATGCACCCCATCAGAAACTACAGACATTAAAATACACTTTCACAACTGAGCTAATCAGCCTCATTCCAAACAGAAGCTGCATTTATCTTCTCAGAACAGCAGACTTTTTTCTTAATTATCCAAGGTCAGTGGCAGTGAATATTGAGCAAACTGACTCAGGGAAGCAATGTAGATAGAAAACAGGAGGGCAGGCAGCCTTACATTTGCTTAGCAGTAGTATCCCATTTTACGATAAAGTAGCTCTTTTTAGAGATGAGAACTACTTTCTAATTAATCTCCAATCCATCACCAACCAACCACCAATCACATTTGATAAGGTACCTTTTTAGAAACAGAAATACTAAGTTCTGTACCAGCAAAATTCTCCCTTTTTCACAGAATCACATAGGTTGGAATACACCCTTTAGACACAGTCCAACCCTGCACTGCTAGGTCCAGCACTAAAGCATGTCTCCAAACACCGTATCTACACATCAGCTAAGAGAAAAAAGCATTTTTAGATGTTGGAGTGCAAAGGTTTAGGGCAACTGAAGTGTTCAGCAATCAGCTAAAGGAAGAAAATTACATTAATTTTGTATTAAACTCACCCAGAATTACAGCAACACCTCAGAATTTTTGATCACCATATCTGTGTGCTTAAGATATTCACAGACATTAACATAAAAAACTTGAAAACATTGCACCTCCAATCCAATCCCTACAAGGAGGTCTGAGGTGCACAGGCTCACCTGCTGCCTTGCTGAAATACACAGCTTTGCCTGACAGGTTCGAGCTTGTCACAAAGCAGAAACTACTCTGGAAGGCTCAACAGCCATTTCAGCTCCCCGAAAAACACAAGCAGTTGAGGGCTGACAGGTACTGCATAGCAGAAAGGTATTGCATAATTGCCCTGAAATGTCTATTCAAAAACTCCACAACAGAAACGTGTATTATTCTCAGGAGCTGGGGAGTTATTTCATGTGGCACCCATAATTACACAGCAGCTGAAGATTTCTGCAAACACAGAAGCAAAGAATAGTTCCAACAAGCCTAACACGAGCAGTGTTCTTGGTTTGACCAGGGCCTGATGAGAAGGATATCAGAGAAAAGGAAGGGAAGGGGAAAGGTGCAGAAAGGTGCCTCCATAAGTCTCGTGATGGAACTGACACACCAGCAACAAACCCGCCCTGACCACAATGGCCCTGGGACAGAAAGCATCACCCTTTAAATGCACAGTGGTCATCAGGCAATGCAGGGATTGCACGGGGCTGTATTTCTTTCCAAGTTACATCCTGGCTTCCTAAGCTTGTCGGGCACATTATATAACTATTAATTACACCGCTGTTCGGCGTGCTTTTAACTGCAATGATTCAAACTGCTTCCAGGAGCTCACTAATCCAAAGTACAATCCTCTTGACAGCAACTGACAGATTCGGAATATTCAGTTCTAGCTGAAAGGAAGACAAATCAAACCCCTCATCTGTTTGCTGCAAAAAGAGCCGATATTCCTGCTGACCAGACTCACAGCTCTGTCGGGGGCTGGGACACGCTGTCCACGGGACAGCTCTGGGAAGCAGCAGGAGCCAAGCTGTGCTAACACAGCGAAGGCCAAAGGCCACCTTCAAATTTATAGGGAAAAGAGAAAATTTGGTCTGGTTTGCATTTCCTCACAGGCACTGAAAGGTTTCAGCCATCAGCTCCTGGACCCAGCAGACACCTTCCTCGGACACGTGCACTGCCTGTGCCCTTCCCAGCCACTCTGTCAGCCAGAATCTTCCCTGCAAGCTCCAACACAATTTTACACACATTATTTATCCCTCTTGCTAAGTCATGCACTGGGGTAATTACTTACCTATTGTAATGATATTTTGCAATGGCTGTACTCTGTTATACTGATTTTCATGAGCTTGCTTTTGCTGCACATTTTGAGAAAAGAGCATATTTTCCTGGAGTAGAAAAAAGCCCGACTTTGGCATTCATTTCAAGCCTAAGAGCTGGATGTCAGAAGTGAATTTTTAGAATTATCAATGTATTCTTAATTAAAACAATATTATTATTTGATATCTGCTGTATCTGCTAACAACCACAGAAGACACGCTTTTCATTAATCTAATGAAATACAAAAATAGTTATTAACAATTTTTAAGTGTTAGTCACAAAGTTTTTTCCTTCCATTAGAACGTTGTTTTTCTTTTAAAACTCTTCAAGACTTCAGTTAGCATAATTACCAAACATTTGAAAGCTGAGAGACCGGCAACATTTTTATTAACAAACTAAAACTCAAGTCAAGACACATTTGCATGTCTTGCTTACCACCACATTAACCTTTACTGGGATAAATGCTCATCTTCAGACTCAGAGAACTGTTACAGTAAAACACCGTTTAGAATCAGTCCTTTCTATATACTCAACACGATGTAAGCTACACAGCAGAGCAATTAAACAATTATTTATGTCTCCCTACCCCCAGGATGCTCTTCAGGCTATGCATGATTCAAGGTGTACTCGCAGCAGCTTTGTGGCGCGATGAACAGCATTTCAAAAAATGTAACAGTCCCAGTAGTTCAGAACTGGTTGGAAAACTTTTCCTGCCTGGAGCCAGCAATTCTTCCAGGAGGAACTTTACTTTAAAAGCTGTTAACGATAATACCCTGAACTGGCACAGGCAGGGAAAGCAGCAAGCCACGATAATCGACCTGTCTTACCTACTAATAATCTGCTGGCTATACAAGCAAAGACCTGGATACAACTCCAGGGAGAAGGAATGTAATCTTTTTGAAACAAGTGAGCACGTAGATGAAGCTCATTGAAAACTGTAGCTCTGCAAAATTTGGTGAATCTCTTGGATTTTTCTGGGTATTTTGTTTCATTCTGCTTGAAAACAAGAAAATGTTTCGTCACGGAAATGCTCTCTTTAAAAAACACAAACCCAAAAACGAACAGAAAAGAACCAGATCCAGAATTGTAGCAGTCTCAGGCTCCGTTCAGACTTTAGAGGCTCCAGGAAGACCAAGAGCAATGAACAGTCCGAGGAGTCCTCTGCTTACACGGACACAGACCACACCATTCCCTGAAGTCTTTGTTTAGTGATTTATTCAACACATTTCTCAAATCTTTCTTATCTATTAAAAACATCTACCTGAACAAACGGTCTTGGAAAAAAGCAAGATCACAAAAGACAACCATGTAAAGTTTCACGTCAACTTATTCCCTTTCCTCTCATAGCATCAATCCTGGAGGCCTAATCCAGCCCTTGCAGCTGACAGCAAAGTGCTGCACTGACTTCTGCAGCCTTTGGACATGACTCAAAAAATCAATGCAAGGTGCAAAAGGTCACATTCTCCCCAAGCATCAGCCACCTGTTGAACCAAGACAGACTTGCAAATGCCAGCACACTCAGAACTGTTATTAAACTCATTTCTAGCACAGTGTCCGTATTCCCACACCGTGACTAAGTAAGCCTGCTCCTCACACTACACCTTTGTGGAAAAAACAAAAAAATAAACCACTCATGCTTGTGACAGGCTTTTATAAACAAGTAAGTGTAGTACACAGCTGTATGACTTCAGAGTTTTGAATTCAGAGTACCAGTGGGAAAATTAGTCTGGCTTAAAACTCAAAAAAAAATGGCAAGAGAGGAAAAAGTAGAGAGATGGAAATAAACCCGAACTACTGCTCAGTGCTATCCTTCACTGTCTCTGTACATTAGGGAAAACCCTGAGAACTATAACAGGTACAGTATTACGGATCTTTTTCCATTACTTGCTTGACACGCTGGGGCATTGGCAGCTGGAATGCCTCTTTCAGGCACAAGAAGTGAGACTGTCCTCATGTTTTACATCTTTGTAAGTGCACAGGCTGAACATGAAGGTGTGATCTCCCATGCATTCACAGAGCAGGTATGCAGCACATGGGCACGATATTCTACCCATGTTCTGTTGGTCATCGATTTTTCTATCAATTTGTTAATTTGTAATTGGGAAAAAAGTTATCCCCTTCATAGAGACAAGACAGCTTTTCCTTACCAGAAAGTTTCACTGTTGCTTCTTTGAATGCTGATTCAGTGTCTCTCAGCCTGGCTGTGTAAATTCCTGGCATGCACTTGTACGTTCCCAGCTGATGCAACTCAGGAGCCTCAAGGAACCCTTCACAGGTCTACAGTTCTGAATGCAAATGTGTGGTCCCAGCCGGCAGAGGTGCTGCCAAACTGTCACTGTCAATAAGTCATCTAATGAAGCTCAAAATTTCACAGTTTGAGCTCTGCTATTCCAGCCTGTCCCTGTGGACAGCCCCACAGTCCCACAGATGCTAACTAAGCATGTCTCGGATGCATCAGATCTTCTTGACCTCAGAAGTTAAGCAACTTGCAACTAACTTGACTCACATCCGGCAGTAAGTACTCCTAATTAATGACTCTTAATTGCTGCCAGAACCCAGTATTCCCACACCCATGATGAAGTATGTTCCTCGGTCTGCTAACCCCTATGTAAAATTGCACAACTCTGACAACTCCATGCCTTTAGTACCACACAGCTGAGCTATTCTTCCCACACTTCAGGAGCAAAGACATCGCTGTACACGAGAGGAAAGAAGTGTACAAAAAGCACCCACCACACCATTCCAGCAGCCCAACATCACTTGCTTTCTGGCTGCCCTTGCTCTTTCTTTTTTAACCATTATCTATACAGTTCAGAGAAAGGAAGATAAACATTGTTTGTTAAGCCTGACTTCACGTCCAGTTTTTGAGAAGACATTTCACAACTTAAAGCGCTTCCCAAAAATGAACTTTACCTCCTACAAGCTGTATGTGGACTTCGCAGCGCATTTACTTTACAGACAGGTAACCCTACGCAGGTGAGTTACCTAAATGTCCAGATTCACAGCAAGTTAAAGCTTTTTTCCCCCCACAACAAGTGGTGCCTGAGCTGCCAGCCCCCTGCTCACAGTGCTGGAGGGTACAGAAACACCCACAAGCCACTCGGAACAACCCTCTCCTCCGAACACTTACAGCTTCCTTGCGTGCCCTGTTGGAACTGACCATCTCTGGGCACAGATTCTGCTTACACGAGGTTTGCAGCCCTGTATCCCATGACAGGAGCACTCCTGCCCACCTTGAGGGAACTCCATGCTCACTCTTGATGGGATCACCGCTGCGCCTCCCAAGAGCCCAGAAAGGAGCAAAGCAGCCATCGAGGAACAGCAGCCTGCAGGTTAACTCACCCTCCCTGGGCAAAGCTGGATGATGCCCAGCACACCAAGCTACTTTGAAGCCAGCTGAGTGCTGCTGCCACACACCAGCACAGCCCCAGCTGTCCCTCGGACAAGCCACCCACTCTCACTGCCTCGTGCTTTGCCTTTTGCTCTGACAGAAACCCAGCGCCATCAGACTCCGCTGCAGTAACTTCTGCAACCCACAGGCTTCCCTTTCAACACTTCTCCTCCACCTAAGACCCACCGTCCTTCAAATCAGGAAGCTTCCAGTCTTTCCTCCACAAGTCAATCTACTTGTGTGTAAAACCAATAAGACACACACAATTCCCCCAGAATAATTCACCATTTTTATGGGCAGCATTTTTACGTGATGCAGGTTCACGAATTGCTAATACTATGCTGAATCACAAACATTTCCTAAAGCTCATTAAATATTTCTGTTAAATTGATCCACACCCATAGATAACAAATGAAAACGGTTTTATTTCTCCGCAAGGCACCTGTAATAACGGAGCAATGGCAGTAAACAGGCACCAACCAGCTCCCTGGCCCTATTAGCATTACAGAGGAAAGCCTCCCCTTCTGCTGCTAATGATGTGCTCTACCCTGTATCCCCAGGAGACAAATGACTGCACTGGCTGATTGACTCCATCACAGGGCCATCATCCATCAATGTATTGCCTCTCTTATTGAAATCTCATCTCAGGAAGAGAAAGTGCTCAGTGCCACTTCCGAAAAAAACAGTGAAAGCACTTTCAGAATAAGAGCTCCAAGATATATAATGAGAGCCAAATATTTCAGCAGACACGAACATTTCCAACAACCTGAACAGATCAGCATGCTTTGTCCACCCAGGACAAGTAAGATTTACATCCTTCTGCTAAACTAGATCTTTTTTTCTTTTTAATTAAACAAAGGAATGAAACACGTACCACAGACATAAATTTCTTGATCAAATTATAACACAGACAGTGAATATAATCATACAGATTAAAAATGGCATCCCGAGGATATTTAGCTAGCTGACTTGCTAAAGGGTGAATCCCAGTGTCTCTTACACAGGCTGAAATCACATTAACATCATACAAGCCCCACTGTCATCTGCAAATAGAAGTGAAAGAAAATATAAATCCTTCCATATATTTATTTACTACTTACAAAAGAAATTAAAAGGGAGCAATCCTATTCCATTAATAAATACCCCTGTAATTTATAAAATGCTGCACATTTGGGACCGGAGTGCAGAGAGTAAGCCACACTCACCATTTATTGGGTAGCTTTCTGATCAACTTTACATCACTAAAGCCACCAAATCCCAGCAGTTCTGCATCCTCTGTCCACCTCCCCAAATCTACCAAGTGAATTTGCACATGAATTACCCAGACACAGTTCCACATGCACAAAAATAATTTAGTTCAGATAAAATATTTTAGCTTATGATCAGTCTCACTTCTGTCTACTCAAAACTATAAATCTGAAGAAGGCAGCTTTATCTCAGGCAAGATATTTTGTCTCACTTAGCACCTCTGCATGTTACAAACGATTCATTATAAGTCTGAAATCCCTATGAACAATCTGCTCGAAAAAACATGTCTAAACATTTATTCCTTGTTTAGCCCTAAACAAAATCCAAAACTGACTTGTTTTGCTTCCATATTATTTAAAGACAACCAATCTGGTAAGATCCTAAAACTAAAGTTTTTGGAGCTTCTGAACACAGAATCATAGAATGGCCTGGGTTGGAAGGGGTTCTAAAGATCACCTTGTTCCAACCACTCTGCCATGGGCAGGGACACCTTCCACTATCCCAGGTTGCTCCGAGCCCCGTCCAACCTGGCCTGGAACACTTCCAGGGATGGGGCAGCCACAGCTTCTCTGGGCAACCTGTGCCAGGCGTCACCACCCTCACTATGAAGAATTTCTTCCTAATATCTAATCTAACCCTTCTCTCTGTTCAGTTTGAAGCCATTCCCCTTGCCCCGTCCCTTCACACCCTTGTAAAAATTCCCTCTCCAAATTTTTAGTACCTTGATCCTTGTAGCATAGGGGTGTGCTCCACAATCCCAGGCCAGTGTCTCAGGGAAGACCACGTACAGTTCAAAATCAGCTCTCCTGGTTTCATGATCCATATTTTAGATCCCTACAAGCCCTTTTCCTTGTGCATTTCCAGTATTACTTAACAGAAGACTGGCTGTGGGTGTACTTTAAACTTTCAGAAACACAGACAGAACTTCAGTGATGAAATATTATCAAAGCAACACCAAATTTTAAGCAATTAATTTTGGATTTTTTATGGAGGACTTGAGATTCACACGATTTGGAATACACTGAGTTACTGAACAGTCAAACAAAACCCAGTGGGCCAGCAAAGAGAAGTGATGCTTTTCTCTCCCACTTATATTTGAGCCAGTCAGAATTACTATCTTTCCCATGTTTAACAGGCAGGGATTGTGCTGGTGTACCAATTAGCACTCTGCTACAAAGAACATGCTCCTAATTAATAGCTGGTTTGTGGGAAGAGCACTGTTAAGGATCTGGTTATACCTCCAGATGTAGCAAAAAAGTGTGAAAGGAGCTCTGGTTGATGTAAAGGAAATCTGTCGGCACAAAGAGACAATCAATGTATTTAGCATATGTCAGCTGTAAAAGGAACTTACATAAACGTAACGGAGGCATTTCCACATTATTTCTGTTGTATCCTGTAATCCTGGACATCTGCTTAGGGTAGCATGGATGGGCTACTCAGTGTTCCTCATCTGCTTTTTTTGCCGTGCCCTTAGCATGAAATGACAATAGGGGAATTTTGCCCTTACCTGTCTGAAACAACTTTAAATAAATACTCATAAACACTCCCATAAGACCCCTTCCCTCTGGAAATGCCCAAATTTCTCCTTTTATGTTGTGAAGATATAGCTCAGTGCAAAGAGACAAAGTACAGCTTCAAGACACAGCTACAGAGAGAGTTTGTATGAATCTTATTTCAGGTCAGAGCTATGCATTACAAAACTCCAGCGCACCTTGTGAGTGACCTACATTGCAGGACTGGAACCCACTAACCTACAGAACCACCTGAAATCCCACAAAATAGGTCAGTGGGTTTCCTCCTAAGAAGAATTCCCCAGACAAGGAGAGATGCACATGAAATAAAGGACAAGCAGAGCACATGCTTTGCCTGATGCAGGAGCTGTGTGTCTCTCACCCTGCTGCCATATTCCTGCAGGCCAGCAGGACTCCCCAGAAGTGCTGTGAACTTCTGTGCTCCTCACTGAGGGACCCTGGAAGGACCCGTCTGTTTGTTCAAGCCCAATGGAGCAGGAAGAAAAGGAGCAGTGCCACAGCAAGGAACAGTAAGCCTACCAATAATGCAAAGCAGCCGGAGTATGAGCGACACCCGATTCAAGATCAGCAGCGAACTCGCCTGGAGTTACGGCAGGGGTGTCCAAGTTACAGCACAAAAGCCAGGTGTAGCCAGCCAAAACAATCCATCCAGCCCACAGCACTCTTCTTGACTCCTTTCATCCCTCAGGAGGGTCTTGGGTTTCATGCATTTTTTTCAGAGACCTAAAAATTCAGCCAAAACAGAGTCCCAGAGCGCTGCACGCTGCTGGGGAACACCAACACTGAGCACAGGACACTCAGCCAGGATGCCACAGGAGCAGAGGGTGGCCACAGAGAACCACACTGCATCCACCACTTCCCTCCTCTCAACTATCACTCCAGGCAACACTGCACACTCTTATTTCCAGTTCACCCAATTCCTCTTACCAGTCAAACCCCACATCAGAGTGCAAACACACCCACCAGTCGTGCAAAGGCAGGAGCCCCTCCACAGCAGCAGCAGCTGATGGGAACATGAAACAATCGGGGCAATTAAGAGAGGCATGCAGAGAAAGTTGCTCTGCATTCCTCTGCCTACCAGCTCCCCACGAGGACCTGCTGGGAGCCAGGGGTCAGCATCCCAGTGGACGCAACGTCTGTTCACAGCAATAAAAGAGAGTTGCGTGCCCTCTCCTCCTACACGCACACACATACTTTGATTTAGATTCCCGTCTCCCAGAAAAGCAGCCTATGGAGGAAGGGAAAAATGAATAATACCCCCGCTGCATATTATCAGTGATGTATTAACACGTTCAGTGTCGCAGTTTATCCATTAGATCTTTAGAGAGTCTCCAAGAGAAATCAGACATTGACATTAAACCCTACCGCCCACAATTAACCCAAACGGGTAATCTACATAAATATTATCAACACCCCTTATCCACGCTGAAGATTTTACTATTTATTTTAACCAAAAGATCTTTTTATCCTAATAAAAAAAGGAAAACAGGTATAGCTATTATTCCTTAGTAGGACACTCAGAAAAAAAAGAAAAAAGTGGTAGAAGCAAAGTGAGTCACAGGAACCACCATACTCCCTACTGAATTTGCCACCCACAGCTTCTCAGGTACCCAAATTTGACAACCATAGCAAAGGGGTATTGCCTTGGTGCTGCATGTCAACACTGGGGATTCTCCCTGCTGAGAATGATTTCCCAGAGGTGCTGAGATCTAACAGAAATCCTGGGGTGATGGTAATGAGATCATTAATGCCAGAGCCAAACACTGCAAAGAGCAAATCAGGACACAACTCTCACTTCTTTCAAACAGCCAAAGTACAAGACACAGATCTTATGCCAGGGTTATGCTTGCACCAGGCTGACAGATAACAGCCGATCTGAAGCTGAACAGCTTCATCTGCTCAGCTGAAGCCTCACAGAGTAGCTCCATGCTAGTTTAAAAAATAAGTGTAGCACGAATCTGTACCAGAAGTCCGTTCATAATGGATCAATACTCCGAGCCATGTGGCTGAGACACATGTGGTCCTGCAATACAAGTCACAGATTCAAACTTGGTGTGTTGTCAAACCACAGCCCCAGAATTCAGGGTTTGCTGTGAACCATCAGCACTGTCTGCCTGTCAGATGGTGTTTGCTCCTGCCCTTGGCTCTTCTGCCCTGGTGGGTTTGCCAGACCTAGCAGAAGCACTCCCCAAACCCACAAAGTAACAGCCACTCACTTTTAGGCAGTGCTGGTGAATAAGGTATGAGACAACAGAGATCTCGAGAACTCCTGGCACGTGGGCAAACATTTTGCAAATAGGTATTGTGCATTCCAGCACTCTGCAGCAGCCAGGCAGAGTTACACTGCACCCTCTATTGTCAGAACAGCAGCCCCTGAGGGAACACATCCTCAGGATGTGGATGGTCCAGTGGAACACTGGCACAACTCCAGGCTGGTACAGCCCATGCTTCACTCCTCCTAATCCAACAGCCACTTAAATTCAGCAATCAACAGGAAAAACAGCGATGATTTAACAACAGATTTAAACAGCCAAATAGTATAACAAATATTCCAGAGTAAAAGCACCAGCACTGCTTCCACAACAGCTTTTCTCTGGACAAGTTACATATTCCATTTTCACAGAAATTAAGCCACTTAAAGGCCAGCTACGATACTAAGTAAAACCCACCTTAATGCAGGTGAAAGCTAACTAACTTGAGAGAACCAAATTAAACCACTTGGCTTCCAACCTCCACCACAGCCACACATCACTGCAAGAGTTTTCAGAACAGTCCTGCAAACACGTGGCAAATAAGCAGGGCACATATTAGTTGTATGAAGGTCAGGATCATAAGCCTGATTCCTCATTCCAGGAATAGCAGGACTATCTGGTGCCTATTCTGGTCAGCCCAGCTCGGATGCAGAAGAGAATACTTTTCCATGGTGACGTGGACAGTAGTTTGCATCCTTCAAGGTGGTAGTTCAGATCCTGCAAACATGAGAATTTTCTGCAGAACTAAAGGGAAACAAGGCCAGTATCTGAGACATCTGTTCCAGACAAGACAATTCGGTTCATAGATATAAACAGTTTTAGCTTGGCCTTCCCTCACAAATAAGGATGGCAAAAGGGTGAAGCACTAGTCGGCACTCCTTGGGCGCTCTGCAATTAAGTTTACATTCACATCACTTGATGCAAACTCCAAACCCCACACTTCAGGCACACAAGTACTAGCAACAAATAAAACAGAAACGCTTGCTCAATTTATACCTTGCAGAGGACACACACATTTCAACTCAATTTTGTACTAAAAGCTCCCATTGTTTTGTTAATTTGTATATGAGATATACAGTTGCTGCTTTCACATCTTCCACTGACTTTAAGTGCATTTATTTCTCTGTACTCAAGACACATTCATGATAAGAGGATGTGGAGTTTGGAAAAAGAAAGCATTCATCCCAAATTTAGAGAAAAATTAACATCAGAGAAGCTCCACCACATCACACCGCTTGCCTATTCATCCAAAAAGAAAAGTTTCAAAAACCAGTTTCCCTGAAATCATAAGGAGGGGAGCAAATATTCTCCTTCACAATGAAGTCTGAAAACAATCCCATGCCTGGGAGGAGGGAGGAAGTTACAAGAGGTGTACAGGAACACAATAGATGTAAACTATCAGAGAACCAAAGGAGAAGAGGAGCAAGAATGCCATTAAGGAAAACAAATAGAAACACAGAGCCATCACCTACCCCCAAATAGGAACTCACAGGAAAAATGAGGCCAAAACCTGCCCTCACATTCCTAGGAAATCCAAAGTAAACTTTCCTTCTGTGTTTGAAGAAGAAATGGATATTGGAAAGGAACGTGCATCTGTGGAGCAAACTTCCCAGCAGAAGTTTCAATTCCAGTCTTTTCCTGAGTGCACGAGCTGGTGTTGCTACACCACAGCAAACCACCAGAAGAGCCGCAGGACACAAGTGAAAGTGGTGACCAGCATCAGTTCCCTGTGCTGTGACACCAATAAAAACCTCCAGGAAAGGAATAAGGCACTGTAAGCCCCAGCAAACAGCTCCCCACTGCTCACTCCCCAGCCAGCTAAATCATCATGTCAGCCAGCTGAGCGCTGTGCTGAACAGAGCTGTGTCTGTGCCATCATCCTCACAGAAGGAAAAGAGTAAAAAAACTCATCATACTCGCCTAAATAGAAAGTAATAAAAGTTTAACCATAAAATAGCAAGAATCCAGGTGAGGAAAGGAAGCTAGTGACATACTGTAACAAATCTAGTATTCAAGGGCTACAGGTTTAACGTAATCTTTGCACAACAATTCTTCAGAGATGAATTTGACCTAATTTTTGTTTAAAAGTGCACCTGAAATATTTATAAACAGCTCCTTGAAAAAACAGTCTAGCGCAATTTAACTGTTTAGCCTCTACTATGATTTTGACTTGGCAGGTCAACTCTGAAACTCACTGTTGTCTGAAGCTCCTTTTACGAGATCCTAGGGAAAGGAGATAGTTGGATCTGAAATGATAAAATTTCTAACTGCTGCCAGCCACCCCTCCCACACGCCAACAGATTATACTGAGTCTGAAAAAATATACACACGGTGAGAATTAGCTGAGGGCCTCACCAGCTCTTAAATCAGAGAATATTTATCAGCCAAAGTAAATTCCACAACAAATAACTGGCTTCGCAGTGGAGGGAGGGGGGAAGTAGGTCATACCAGATCTTAAAAAAAGCCCTGGGCATGCTGTGATTGCACACAATAATTTGATGAAAAACAGTTGCCTCACCATGTCTTTCACTACTTTGAGTTTTTTTTAGTTGAGTTTTTTTTAAAAGTGAGTTTGATAAATTTCCGTAAGTGTTACTGAAGTAAGTCACAATGAAGCAAGGCAGTTTTAACTGTGGAAAAGTGTCATCAACTTGTCAAATTGCAACTTAAAAGTCAAGCTCATCAGACACCTTATATTTCAAGTAATAAATTATCAATCATAACTCATTAAGTATCTTTACATCAGACATTTATTTTAAAAATTCTGAATAATTTCCCAGCACTGACTCGTACGTCACATACTATAACATTCAAAGTAACACCACAAATAGCTCTGACCTCCCAGAACTTCCCAACGCACAATGCTCTCTCACAACACTCAATCACTCCTGCTTTCTGTTATATTTATTCATAAATTATACAAATACGCATGAACACATGATGGGCCATTGAATATTTTAAATACTTTCTCAAATTCTACAAACAAAAGCAATTTTAAAAGCAGCAAAAATGAATAGAAAGCTGATGAATTAAATGAATTAAAATTAGAAGCCATTCATAAGGGTCCATTAAAAGCTAAACGGAATTACAATGTTCTAGACCCGAGGATCACATCTGCAAGTAAGGCTACAGCTCTTAACCTGAAATCATCGGCTGCTATCGCTCTTAACGGCCCTTTAAAAGACAAATCATCCTACTGCTGCAACAAACAGTTTGAAAATTATCTTTAAAAAAAATAAAAATGCAAGGGCATGTGAGAGCGGGCTGCTGCTCTCCAAATGAACAGCAGCATGGTGGCCAATGAAAACAGCAGTGCCTGATACAGGATAGATCCCATCTGGGCTCCTGCATCTCATCAGGGCTCTCCTCCCGCCGACACCCAGGCACTGGTGTGACACTGGGAGCGTGTGGGGACTGCACGGCCACGCTCCGGAGGAACAGCTCGGGACCAGGCGACTGCAGGAGCAACACGTTCCACCTGAGCCAGCAGGGAAACCAAGGAAACAGAAACCCCCAGGAATCAAACGTGCTGGGAAGGTTCAGCTGCACGACAAAATGAGGCTGAAAGAGTCAAGAATCAGCCCCAGGTGCACACAAAACACTGCTGTCCCAAAGCGCGACCTTACTCAACGCTCTAAGCACGCTATTTACAACTGGTTTAAGTTCAACACCTCTGAACATTTTGTAAAAAGCACAGATACTTGTAGCTGATGTGCATCACAAAACACAGAGTGAAGCACTTCAGCACTCTGTTACTGTAACTCAGAGAGTTTCAATGGCCCGAAAACACGCTCGCCATTAAAAATGTAGGCACTTCACATTGTCTAAAGCACAGTGCGAACAATAACAACCCAACACGCTTTCACCTCCTTTGTCAATCAAGCCAAGACAGCCAAGTCATGCAAGCAGCCTGCTGATGAGAGCACCTCAATACACAGCTGCACTCGAGGAAAACGGCGCCTTTCACAATGGAAACCTCACAGACTATTTCTTTGGCAGAGCACCGCAATGGGAACTCAAATTTGGAAGGTACAATACGAACAAAATCAGAAATCAACATGGTAGAACAAATCGTAAAAAGAAAGGAAAAGCAGAGCACCACATGCCTGCTTTAGCATCAACTGATACCTCCAGGACAAACTTTCTGAATCCTCTAACTGAGAAACAGCAAGTTTTGGGGCTTTTTTTTTTTTTTGGAGACTACATTAACTATTGCATGTCAGATTCACCACCTCATAAAGACCTCCACAGTTTCTCAGAGCAAGGCAATCAGACCTGACAGCTAAAGCTTTCAGAAACCCGCACCATTCCCACACTGAGCACAAAGCCGATTCCTTTCTGATGACAACAGTCACCGAGAGATCAACATCTCAGGGAGGGAGTTGTTCTCACGGCATCTTTAGTTCCAGCCGTTTCCTTTCTCGCTCCCTAATCCTAAATCATTTCTACTCCTGTAGAGAACACAAGTAAACCTCCACCTAAACCACAGAAAACCATCTGCCCCAAACCACAGTCAGAGCGTTTCTGGCTGGTTGTGCATCTCCAAAAGGTTCTCTGTACACCAGCAACGCAAAAAAAGAGCACAGAACAACAAAAAGATTCAGGTTGCTGCCACATCCACGAAACATGTCTTCCAGCTCCAATTAAACGCTTGAAAGAGAATTTTTAAAATTCCACAAGCTTTTGAACGGAGACAGAAGGGACTGCATCGGGGGAGAGAGGGGATGCAACCAGCCGATATCCAGGCAACAGCGAAAAAAATCAACAAGTCGGCGCAGCCCAGCGCGGAGCACGAGCCGCGTTGAAAGGTGCGGACGTACCTTGTGGAGGTGCCTTTCCTGACATCGCAGATGCTGCATTTGAAGGCTTCGGCGCTGTTCCTGAAGGTGCACACGCTACAATCCCAAAAGCCTTCGTCGGCTGCAGGTTTGGCTTGCCTTTTCGGCCTTGAGGAGGGGGAGGGAGAGGGGAAGCGTGTGTGTGTACGTGTGTGTTTGGGGAGGAGGAGAGAGGCGGCGGGAGGAGGAGAGAGAGGAGGAGGAGGAGGAGGAGAGAAAGAAAACACACACATGAGAAACCATGTTACAGAGCTCCGAAGCCCAGCGCCTGCTCGCACCGCCTCTCTCCCGCGGGGCCGGGAGCAGCCGA